>JAKRSK010006978.1:812500-1042500 GCA_029891615.1 Natrix natrix natrix
GAGTCATTGTTCTCATTCATTCATGGGTCTCCAATCATTTATTTCTATACAGGTGGTCATTGCTTAATAAAATTTTGATGAATCTCCCCCTCCAAAGGTACCTATGGCCCAATTGCTAAGTTGCAATCCCCATTAGTCACATGATTGCAGAATAATGGAATAACAAAGTTGGAAGGGACCTTGGATATCTTCTAGTTCTATCCACTGGTCAAGCGGGAGACCCTATACCAGTGGTGGGCAACCTTTTTTTTTCAACTGAGCCAAATCTCACCAAAACCACGATTGAAATTTATTTTGAGAGCCACATTTTTAAAACCGAAAATACATAGGATGGTACACTGTTTTTAGTTTCAATAAGTTTTTATTGAGAATATTCTGCATGCAAGTATCCACATAGGTCGGGAGGATACAAATAACACAACTAATAAAACAAAAACTTTAGAACGATATTATTTATCGATAACGTTAAATTCCGTAAAATTTGCCTTACAATGTAGAGAAAATTACATCCTGACAATGACTGACAAAGTCACAACCACTAATGTGAACATTGGCCTTGCATTTCCTTGGATAATTTGAGTAAGTCAGGTTTGTATGTTGTTGTTTTTAATTTCATCTCTCTCTCCCACTTTCTTTCTTTTTTTCTTTTTCTTTCTCTCTCTCTCTTTCTGGCTCTTTGTCTCTCTCTCCCTCCCTCCCTCTCTGTCTCCCTCTGTCATTTTCTCTGGGTGTCTATCTGTCTGTCTCTCTCTCTGTATCTGTCTCTCTCTCCTCCTTCCCCCATCTCTGTCACTCTGTGTGTGTGTGTCTGTCTGTCTCTCACTCACTCACTCTGTGTGTGTGTGTGTCTGTCTCTGTCTCTCCCTCTGTCTCTCCCCCCTCCCTTCCTCTCTCTCTGTCACTCTGTGTATGTGGGTGTGTCTGCCTCTCACTCATTCACTTAATCACTCACCCTGTGTGTGTGTCTCTCTCTGTCTGTCTATCTTTCTCTCCCTCCCTCCCCCTCTCTGTCTCTCTCTGTCTGTGTGTGTGTGTGTGTGTGTGTGTGTGTCTGTCAGTCTCTCTCTGATTCCCTCTCTCACTCCCTCTCTCTGTTCCTCTCTCTGTCTGTCTGTCTCACTCACACACACACACACACTGTGGTCACCTTGTTGAGTGTTCCAATCACATTTGAAACACTCAACAACTGGCCTGCATTTATGGTATTTTGCAGCATTCTGCAAAATGCGCGCACGACCAGCACTCCCGCCCCAGTTTTGGTGCACTTTTTTTTGCCCTCCCCAGGCTCCAGAGGCTTTCTAGGAGCCCGGGGAGGGCAAAAACAGCCCCCCGCCCTCCGGAGGCTCCAGAATGCGAAAACTGGCCCTACGGGCAAACTGGAAATTCAGGAATGGACTTCCGGTTTGCTTGTGGGGCTGTTTTTCGCCCTCCAGAGCATTCAGGAGCCTTGAGGAGGCTTCCCTGAATGCTCCGGAAGGCAAAAAATGACCCTACGAGTCACTTCTGGTTTGCTTGTAGGGCCGGTTTTTGCCCTCCGGAGCCTTCAGGGAAACCTCCTGAAGGCCCCTGAATGCTCCAGAGGGCTAAAACTGGCCCTATGAGCACATTGGAAGTCCGTTCCTGAACTTCCAGTTTGTCTGTAGGGCTGGTTTTTCATGCTCCAGAGCCTTCAGGGAAGCCTCCGGAGGGCGAAAAATGGCCTCAAAAGGTGGCTGAAGTCAGCTGGCTAGTGCGCACATGCGTGCTGGAGCTGACAAGGCAATGCCTCATGTGCTCTTACAAATGGCTCCACGTGCCACCTGTGGCATGCATAGGTTTGCCATCATGGCCCTATACAATTCCCGACAAGGTTCTTGCCAGTCTCTTCTTAAAAGCCATTGGTGATGGAATACCCATTTCTCAAGGCGAGCCATTCCACTGGATAATTGTTCTCCCTGTTGGGAAATTCCTCCTTAATTCCAGGTTGCTTCTCTCTTTGATTAGTTTCTATCCATCGTTTGTTGTCTTGCCTTCTGCATTTTGCCTTCTGCATTTCGGGGCGTTGGCAACTGACTGGCATTTACACTTCTTTGGAGTTTCCCTTGGTGATGTGACTGCAATTTATGCCATTTGTTTTTGCTGATTTATAGCTTTTTCTTCCAGAAAAATGCCCATTGGATAAAACAGATTCACTTAATGATGGCTGCATTTGCTTAATGTCTGCTGCAAAAAAGGTTGTAAAATCCAATGTGGTCACCTGATGACTTGCTTAATGACTGCAATGACTTAGTCGTGATGGCAAACCTATGGCACGTAAGCCACAGGTGGCACCCAGCGCCCTCTCTGTGGCCACATGAGCTGTTGCCCCAGTTCAGCCAGCCAGCTGATTGTCGGTTTTTGTCATGCATGAGCTGAGGGCATTGGATGAGAATTTTATTGAGCATTTTTCTTAACACCCATCTCTGTTTTTTTCCATGATCAACAATTGCATTGATAAAACATACAAACTGTTGTAACTTATTGGTTCCTATTTTCTTAAGAAGCCGTTACACCCCTATTCATGCTTTCTGATATATGCGTGAGCTCTTTAATTCATCATTAAAAACACACTTTCACTTTCTTGCATCAAACTCTTCTCCCTGAGATCAGATCACCTTCAGGTTACTTTCTTTGGGTTTCATTTTGTGACAAGAGAGCCGTACCGCAGGTAGGTCCTTACCTTACGACCACAATTGAGCCCCAAATTTCTGCCGCTAAGGAAGTCAGTTGTTAAGTGACAAATGGTTTTGCCCTGTTTTCCAGTCTTTCTTGCCACAGATGTTAAGTGAATCACTGCATTGTATATAGCCAACACTCCAGAAGATAGGCTTAAGATACAGAAGGATCTTGACAAACTTGAACAACACTCCAGAAGATAGGCTTAAGATACAGAAGGATCTTGACAAACTTGAACATTGGGTACTATCTAATAAAATGAAATTCAATGGTGAAAAGAGTAAGGTTCTACATTTAGGCAACAAAAATGAAATGCACAGGTACAGTATAGGTGGTACCTTGCTCAACAGTAGTAACTGTGAAAGGGATCTTGGAGTCCTAGTGGACAACCATTTAAATATGAGCCAGCAGTGTGCAGCAGCTGCCAAAAAAGCCAACGCAGTCCTAGGCTGCATCAACAGAGGGATAGAATCAAGATCACGTGAATGATTAATACCACTTTATAAGGCCTTGGTAAGGCCACACTTGGAATACTGCATTCAGTTTTGGTTGCCACGATGTAAAAAAGATGTGGAGACTCTAGAAAGAGTGCAGAGAAGAGCAACAAAGATGATTAGGGGAATGGAGACTAAAACATATGAAGAACGGTTGCAGGAACTGGGTATGTTTAGCTTAAGAGAAAGAAGGACTAGGGGAGACATGATAGCATTATTCCAATATCTCAGAGGTTGCCACAAAGAAGAGGGAGTCAATCTATTCTCCAAAGCACCTGAAGGCAGAACAAGAAGCAATGGGTGGAAACTAATCAAGGAGAGAAGCAACTTAGAACTGAGGAGAAATTCCCTGACAGTTAGAACAATTAATCAGTGGAACAGCTTGCCCCCAGAAGTTGTGAATGCCCCAATACTGGAAGTCTTTAAGAAGATATTGGATAACCATTTGTCTGAAAAGGTATAGGGTTTCCTGCCTAGGCAGGGGGTTGGACTAGAAGACCTCCAAGGTCCCTTCCAACTCTGCTATTGTATTGTATTGTTAAATTAGGAACATGGTTGTTAAGGGAATTTGGCTTCCCCATTGACTTTGCTTGTCAGAAGGTCTCAAACCATCATAAATACGAACCAGTTGCCAAGTATCCAAATTTTGATCCCATGTCCATGAAGATGCTGCAACGATCATAAGCATGAAAAACAATCCCGAGTCACTTTTTCCAGTGCTATTGTAACTTTGAACGGCCACTAAATGAATGGTTATAAATTGAGGACTACCTGTATTAAATTTCGAAAAAAATAATGTCTACCCACATTCAACAGGGTAGTTATGATAGCGTGCCAGATAAAACCTATTACATTTTAAAAGTGTATAAATTATCCATAACTGGTAATAGTATCTAAGCCAGTGTTTCTCAACTTTGGCCGTTTTAAAAAGTATGGATTTCATCTCCCAGAATTCCTCAGCCAGCAAGGCTAGCTGGAGAATTCTGGAAGATGAAGTCCACGCATCTTAAGGTTGCCATACTTGAGAAAAACACTAATTTAGATTTTGGAAAAGATAACAAAGGTCAAACAATGGAGCAGGATATCCGATGGAAGAGGAAGAGGCTGTAACTTCTTGTTGTTAGTCGTGAAGTCGTGGCCAACCTATCACGACCCCATCGACAACGTTCCTGCAGGCCTCCCTGTCCTCTACCATCCTCTGGAGTCCATTTAAGCTCACACCAACTGCTTCGGTGACTCCATCCAGCCACCTCCTTCTCTGTTGTCCCCTTCTTCTTTTGCCCTCAGTCTTTCCCAGCATGAGGCTCTTCTCCAGTGAGTCCTTCCTTCTCATTAGGTGGCCAAAGTATTTGAGTTTCATCTTCAGGATCTGGCCTTCTAAAGAGCAGTCAGGGTTGATCTCCTCTAGGACTGACGAGTTCGATTGTCTTGCAATCCAGGGGACTCGCAGGAGTCTTCTCCAGTCCCATAGTTCAAAGGCCTCAATTCTTTAGCTCTCAGCCTTCCTTATGGTCCAACTTTCACAGCCATACATTGCAACTGGGAAAACCATAGCCTTGACTATACGCACTTTTGTTGGCAGGGTGAGGTCTCTGCTTCTTAGTATGCTGTCTAGTTTTGCCATAGCTTTCCTCCCCAGGAACAAGTGTTTTTTTTTTTAATTTCTTGGCCTCCAAGATCATCAGCGGTGATCTTGGAGCCCAGGAAAATAAAATCTGTCACTCCATTTCTTCCTCATCCATTTGCCAGGAACTGAGAGGGCCGGATGTCATGATCTTAGTTTTCTAAGATCACTGTAACTTCTAGAAAGTTGGGGAAAAAATCACTGTAGAACCAGGCAGCACAATGCATTTCTATTTTTTTCCCTAGAAAGCAACATGTCTGTGCTCTTAAAATCATCAGGAGTCAAGCTGAATGCAATGGAGTCTCTCCTTAATACAAATAAATATTAATAGTCATTTGACACAGATCCGAATAAACATTACCTCCAAGTATATGTAGTTAAGACTTCCATGGCAAAATGCCTGCATCTTTCATTGGTGATGAATGAACTTGGCAACGATTATTCTTACTTCCAAGTCTCAGTTCCTCAATAATGCTTTAATTGTTCTTCAACAGTGCTGAGATCCAGGGGTTTACTGTTTCAAATTGCTACCATGATTTGATGCCCTTTGGCTTCCACATATAACAGTTCTTTTCAGCGGAGGCCGTTTTACACTTGTTTATATTCACCGAGCTTTAAAATTATCCCTTTTTTTTTTTACCCGTTTTGTGTTTGGTTTTCTAATATCAGGCTACAGGCTGTGAGAAACACAGCAACGATTTAAACAGGTAAAAGTAATTAAAGGGTGCCTCTCAGAATAATTAATAGCTTAGTTGCACTATGCTTGTAAATCATAAAAGACTTGGAATTGAGACAGAAGTTTTTAAATAGTAGACTTTTCAAGCTGCTGAAATTGGTTTGTGAACTCTAGTAGGGTCACTCTGCTTTTCCATTTTCTGTCGTTCCCAAACAACATATTTTTTAGATATCCTCCTCACCTCCCTTAGACTGAATTAAGGTAAAGGTAAAGGTTCCCCTTGCCTATTTGTGCTAGTTGTTCCCGACTCTAGGGGACAGTGCTCATCTCCATTTCAAAGCCAAAGAGCCAGCACTGTCCGAAGACGTCTCTGTGGTCATGTGGCTGGCATGACTAAATGCCGAAGGTGCACAGAACGCTGTTACTTTCCCACCAAAGATGGTCCCTATTTTTCTACTTACATTTTTACGTGCTTTCGAACTGCTAGGTTGGCAGAAGCTGGGACAAGTAATGGGAGCTCACTCTGTTATGCGGTGCTAGGGATTCGAACCGCCGAACCGCCAACCTTTCTGATCGACACGTTCAGTTTTTTAGCCACTGAGCCACAGCATTCCTGAATTGGGCGTTTCAATCCTAATTAATGAAATGAAATCCAGATTCAGTCAGTGGGTACTTTCTAATGTTAAGTAACCCTAATTATTGTCCTATGTGGTTTAATAGATGTTGAACGGCGTGGTGGCCTAGTGATGAAGATGCTCGCCTTTGACTTGGAAGGTTGAGAGTTCAATCCTAGGTAGCGGCAGATATTTCTCGCTTAGGGTGCAAAGAAAAAAAAATATCTGTGAACTCCGTGTGGCGTCAGGAAGGGCATCCGGCCAGTAAACAAACACTCAGCTCCACCCAGTCACTCTGACTCCACCCCGAATTAAGGGATTATAGAGCTATAAAAAGAGTTTTTTAAATATTTATTTATTTATTTATTTATTCACATTTCTAAACCGCCCCCTCTCCCAAAAAGGGACTCGGGACGGTGTACAGTCCACAATAAATCACAGATAAAATACAAATATAAATAAAGCTATAAATATATGTATGTATGTGGAGGAGGTTAAAATTAAGAGTCCTGTACAGAAGAATAAATATGAGACTAAAAGCCCTAAAAACAATTAAAACTAAAACATTACCCTTAATAGTTTAATGGATGCTGTAATGGAATAGAATATTCACTGTAGTCATAGTTTGCATCTATGATCAATTTCACTGATAGTGAACTCACTAGAGATCAGCTTTAACTCTTGATCCTTGAGGGCCTGGTTCTTTATTTTCCAATGCTCTTTTGGACTTAATTTCCTGGCACAAGTAATGGATAAGAAAATGTCAAAATTTGACTTCCAGGAAGGAGTAATAACTTCGCATATTAAACTGTAAACTTGTAATGTTCTCATTGTAGGCACTTTTGCTGCCTTTTGTCAGATTTTGTTTTTAAAAAGATGTTCTCACCCAACTTCTGTTATTTTTAATTGATGGATAGCTTTAGCTGATAAATTTCCTTCCTTTAGGAACTTAATTTAGATCAGTGTTTTTCAAACTTGGCAACTTTAAGATGTGTAGGCTTCCATTCCCAGAATTTCCAAGCCAGCATGCTCAGAGTTGAAGTCCACACATTTTAAAGTTTACAAGCTTAAAAAAAAAGCACTGGTTTAGTTGTATCAGTTCAGGATCAATGCAAGCTTTTTGGATTATGGGTGTCTTCTATAAAATCTTGTCTCGGATTCTAGCAACGCATCCTTATTCCAAGGCTGTTCTTACGGACTCATCTCGTATCTATATGTACTAAAATTCTTGTGTCTGTTCAATTGTTTGTGATCTTCAGTTGAGTGAAATGATGCATCACAGACAATAGTTTTTGAATCAACATACCACAGATGGGCTAACTTAAAGAACGTGTCCAAAAATCCAAGACCCATAACTCCTGTGGGATTGAAATTTGGCAAGTTGTAATCGCTTCAGTACCGCCATGTGCCACAGTCACCTGCGGCCATGTGATTATCATTTCCAATGTGCTCTGCCAGCTTCCTACAAGGAAACTCAATGGGGAAGCCAGCAGGAAATCGTCAATCACCCCCGATTCCCACTGCTTTTTTGCCCAGATGTTCTCATTCTGTTTCTCTGCTTAGGTCAAAAAGTATTTCTGAAACATGACTCAATGGGTCACGGGTTGTATAGAATATTCTAAAAATGGAGAAATCCGCTGTGTAAACTGAATCAGAAACTAGCTACCCTGTTCTAGCTATATAAAAAAAAGAAGGTAAATAATTGGTGTTCAGTAGAAAAATAAAACTAAAAATAGATCCCTGGCTGGAAAAAAAAAACACTTTACAGGAACATGAGACTAAGCATTCTTTAGTATTATAACATTAATTACAGCCTCAACGCTGTGTCCAAAACCATATTGAACGGTCATTGAATTAAGCAATTCTCTGGGTTGCATATACTGGAATGTAAACTAATCAAAAGACCCCAATTCATTGAATAGACTAACCTGTGAAATAATACACCCATAGCAAACAGAACTCAGAGGCAGGATGATTCCTCAAAGAACAGTTTTATTTGGGATATCATATTGGCACAGGCTGGTGAAAACCAACTCTGAGTTTCTACCAAATTAAAAGTAAAAGTTTTTCCCCTTCCCCAAACAATCAGTCGCATGGTTCAATCAAGGTACTGCCTGGTTTCCTGGTAACTTCACTCCTCCACTCTCTGACCCTCTGTGGGAATGTCCTTGGTTCCCAGGAGAAAGTATGTTTGTTTTGGCTACAAACCCAAACTATCTGTTACCCCCTCCGTATCCCTGAGCTCTAGTGTGGCGACACTGAAGTCTCAAAATGGCCTTGCTCAGGTCAGCTGGGTTGACATAACCTGTAATTGCCCCAGCCATGTTTAAAAGCATCCAAGGTTAGCATATGAGGATGATGAAGACAGTTTTCCCCCGAACGCCATCACTCTGCTAAATAAATAATTCTCTCAACACTGTCGAACTATTTACTAAGTCTGCATTTCTATTACTTATTAATCTTCTCATCCTTCCTATCACCCATCTCCTCCCACTTATGACTGCAGGACTGTAACTCTGTTGCTTGTATCCTTACCGTTTATATTGATTGTTTCCTTGTATGATTTCATTGCTTCTATGTATCCTATGACTATCATTAAGTGTTGTATCTTTTTATTCTTGATGAATGTATTTTATTCTCCTTATGTATACTGAGAGCATATGCACTAAAGACAAATTCCTTGTTTAAATTTAAGTTTAAGTTTTATTAGATTTATAGACCGCCCCCTCTCCCCGAAGGGACTCGGGGCGGTGTACAGACATCTCAATAAAAAAACCGTATACAAAAATAAATACCCTTAAATTCCCATAAAATCGAATTAGACAATAGGCTGTACAAGTGATAAAAATTAAAAACAACCTAAAAACCCACCCCTAAAAATTTAAAATACAGACTTGAGGGACTAAACTGCGATTAGGCCAGGCCAGCTAAATTGAACAGGTGGGTCTTAAGCTTCTTACGGAAGGAGCAGAGATCGGTGGTTATTCTGATATCGGGGGGGGGGGGGGAGGTCATTCCAGAGGGTCGGGCCCATCACAGAGAAGGCCCTGCTCCTGGGCGCCGCCCGCTGGCACTGCCTAGTGGACGGCACCCGGAGGAGTCCCTCCCCGTGAGAGCAGGGTCCAATCACACTAGGCCAATAAAGAATTCTATTCTATTCTATTCTATTCTATTCTATTCTATTCTATTCTATTCTATTCTATTCTATTCTATTCTATTCTATTCTATTCTACTCTACTCTACTCTACTCTACTCTACTCTACTCTACTCTATTTATTAAACATACATGCTACCCATCTCCCAATGGCTCAGTAGAGAGTAGAGTAGAGTAGCGTAGCGTAGCATAGAATAGAATAGAACAGAACAGAACAGAACAGAACAGAACAGAACAGAACAAGGTTCTTTATTGGCCAAGGGTGAATGGACACAGTAGGAATAAGATACCAATAGAAGAAGATAATAATAGGAAAGATGAGGATAATAGTTACAACAAAATTTAAATAAAAATTACAATAAAATCCATAAAAAAGAAGGCAAGCATGCCCAACCAGGTGGAACGAAGCAGAGTCTCATTCTTCCTCTCCAAAGGCCTGGGTGAAGAGGGCCGTCTTCAGAGCTCTTCTGAATAATAGCAAATTGAGGTTTATCTAGATCTCGTAGAGAACCTCACTCCAGAGATCAGCTGCAAGTTATGAAACTGAGTTCCTCTAATAAGGCCAGGTGTAGCCAACCTTGGAAAACAGGATTGATGACCAACGGTTGCAAGATGGGTGCAGTGTTCTACTAAAAAAGTGCCCTATGCTAGTTGGCTGCCCTTGCTGGTTATGCAAATGGAGGAAATTGTTAGTTCCTTTACTGGCTTGGATGATGATTGAATCCTGTCCTCGACTGGCTTTCTCACTTCCCAGCCTGCTGTGATATCTGAATGTCATCTAGGAAGCATTTCCATAACAACACAGAGGGATGTGATAAACACAAAATGATAATTATGCTGTAGGTCCCAACCATCAAGGAAGAAAATAAGAGTTTTCTTTTCTTTCTCAGCCTCACTTTCATCCCGATTCTTCTGTGCTGCAGATTTTGTTTTTAAAAGGCAATACAATAAATATCAGCACTGGTTAAAATAGGGGCTTGATAAAGGTTTACAATAACAAGTTAAAATAATGTCCTGGCCTGATGAGGGACTTGTAGCATATATCTGTATCTCTCCTTCTAGAACAGTGATGGCAAACCTTTTCGGTACGGAGTGCCGAAAAGGGAGTGGTGCATGTGTGCGCGCTCGTTGGGGATGCAACCTGGAAGAGGAGCTGCCCAGGGGGCATACGGACGCCAGGAAATAAACTTCCAGTTTCCGATGTGCGTATGCACGGCGTTGCCCATTCCTCTTCCGGGCTTCTGGTGTGCATGCATGCAATGATGATCAACTGGCCAGCACTGCTGCACGCGCAAAGGGCAGCTGATCAGTGTATACACATGCGTGTCAGAAACCTGGAAGAGGAACTAGCGACACGGCGCATGCTGGGAGACATGGCTCTGTGTGACACTTTGGGCACGTGTGCGATAGGTTCACCATCACGGTTCTAGAAGGAAGGAGGAAGGGTGGGAGGAGGAAAGATTTCTGTTCACTGTCAGCTTCAAGGAAGCTCAATGGGGAAGCCATTGGGAAGTCAACAGTCTGACTTTTGCCTGCCGATAGTCATTCTGTTGCTCTGTTTAGGTAAGGAACTATCTCTGAAATGACTACCCAAAGGGACACACTTTGTCTGCTCTACAACAAAATAATACTGTAGAAATAGCTAAGGGGGAAAGCGATTTTTTTAAGAGAAAGTTTTAACGCTATAAACCTTCAGTTCACTGCCTTACCTGTGTTTGTCCACATGGTATGCAATGAAATCTGGTACTTCTTTCGATTGTTCCTCAGTCACTGCACTTCAGTCAAGGCTTCAGTCAAAACAGAATATTCAGTAAATGGATCAACAGCCCACTTCTCTGGAAATCCTTATTGTTGGAAGAAATATCTAGGTCCAGTTCCAAGCGAGAGAAAGGCACTGGAGATAAAATGGAGGCTGGAGTCCAATTGGAAAGAAAGGTTCTCTTTATTGATGAAGCAAAACCACCAACCACATGTGATTCTGGGCAGTTGACAAAATGGAGTTGAGAATGGGTGGGTTTTATACCTTCTTTAGCCTTTGTATTTGAGTTTCCTGTTCCTGTGCAAGAACACGTCCTTCAATATTCTAATGGATGTTGTCAGATTCCTTTGGAGTCATGGCTGGCTCTATAGTCAGAAGGGGAAATGCAAATCCTAGGTGTTTGTCTGAGTTAAGCTTGTCAACCTAATTGCTTATCTGGAGTTTCTGTCTGGCCTAGTCTTTCTGAATTGATTACCAATCTGCATTTCTAAAAGCTGGCCTGCTCAGTTTCTGCTTGGGGCAAGGAGACTGGTGCTGGTTTCTGATTCCCTTAAGATTTTGCCCCGTTTCTCCTTTAGGATAAATATTGTATCCTGCCTTTTTTAATGTTTCCCAAAATATTTCATTCTTCTGGGGAGGGTTTCCCCCCTCCCACAACCATGTGTTTAAACTCATAATGGAAATAAAGGATAAATGAAGAAGCTAAGAAATGGATGTCTGAGAGCAACCCAAATTCCCAAGAATCTTAATAAGTGGATCCTGTTAATCTTATTTATTATCACTCAGCAGTTCTCAAACATGGCTGAAAACCCCTGTTAATGCATCCTAAGTTGATGGCAGAGCATTTTCCTGTACTATACCATGCCTTGTAGCATAGGTCAGGGGTCACCAAACTTTCGGACCTCAGGGACCACTACATTCATAATTTTAAATCTCGCGGACCACTAATATGATCTGCCTAATGACTGGCTGGGCGGGTGTGGCTGGGTGGGCATGTAATTGGGTGTGCGTGGCCAACTTGATGTCACTCATGTTGAGGGGCACCTCACCAGCCTCCTCTCACCCCTCCCAGCCGTTCCTCGCCTGTCCGCCCAGGCTCCTTAGGGCCCCAACAGGAAGCAGTTTCTTGGGCATAAGCACCCGCCATGAGAAAGAGTTGGCAAAACAGCTCAGTTCAAATTGGATCTGACCAAGAAGGAGGCTCAGCAGAAGCACCTCACTAAGGACTATGAGCATAGCCTTTCCAAGCAGAGTGAAGACCTGCGGGAGTGCAAGGCCAGGTACCGGCACCTGGAGGCTCAGTGGGCTGAGATGGTCAGCCAGTTCCAGGCCATGATGCAGTCCCACTGGAACAAGCCCCTCCGGCTCTTTGCCACCAGCAGCACTTCCCTCCAGCCTTTACCCAAAGCCCCGCACCAGGAGGCCGAAGCAGACCCCAAGTCAAAATTTCTTCCCCCCTCTGACCCGCACAAAAAGACCCAGAAGGTGGGGACTCTCTGCAGCAACACAAGCGTTCATTGCATGTATCCAGCCCAGGGACTGTAGTTTGAGGACCCCTGATTTAGTGCAATATAAAAAATGCTAATAATTTTTCTGCGGATCACCAACATTTTCTCACAGACCCCCAGTTGGTGATGGCTGGCATAAGGTGGTCCTCGATGTACAACAGTTCATTTAGTGACCGTGCGAAGTTACAACGGCACTGAAAAAAATTGACTCATGACTGTTTTTCACAGTTACGACCTTTGCAGATCATGTGATCAAAATTCAGATGCCAGGCAACTGTTTCATACTTATGACCATCGCAGTGTCCTCGGTTCATGGGATCACCTTCTGACACGCAAAGTCAATGGGGAAACCAGGTTCACTTAACAACCAGGTTACTAATTTAACAACCACAGTGATTCACTGAACAAGTGTGGCAAGAAAAGTCGTAAAATGGGCCAAAATTCATGTAAATTTCTCACTTAGCAACATACATTTTGGGCTTAATTGTGGTCATGTCAAGAACTACCCGTACTGCAATACTACAATGCTTTCTTACAATACTAAATTCACTTTGTTCTACATGTGTTTGGTTGAGCCGTGGTGACACAGTGGTTAGAGTGCAGTACTGCAGGCTACTTCTGCTGACTGCTGGCTGACTGCAATTTGGCAGTTCAATTCCCACCAGGCTCAAGGTTGACTCAGCCTTCCATCCTTCCGAGGTGGGTAAAATGAGGACCCAGATTGTTGGGGGAAATATGCTGACTTTGTAAACCACTTAGAGAGGGCTGTAAAGTGGTATATAAGTCTAAGTGCTATTGCTGGTTTCATATTTCAACACAAAATACAGTTTAGTCATCTTAAGAGTCTATTGGTTGTTGTCTTTTTAAACAGCTAGTCCTCTGCTTATGATTATTCCATTTAGTAACTTCAAATGATTGCTAAAAGAATGGTTGCAAATCGAGGACTACAGACATAAAGAGGTTAAATCTCAGAAGGATTTAACAAGCACATTGAGGTCTCATAGAAAATAATACCTGTAGCTCACTTGAACATCGTCAGATGTTAACTACAGTTTAGTAGTGAAGTGTTTGCAAGCTCAGAGAGCATCCAGATCGCCATACAAAAGGCTCTTTGTACAATTGTGAGATGCTTGTAAGCAGCCTTCCAAGGACCCCTATCTGTGTCACTGTCCTGTCTTCCCCCTCCCCTTGCCCCCTGCCTCGCTCTATTTAAATCTCCCATCAGGTCAAGCCACTCTGAGCAAGTGATCTGCAATCTCACAAAAGCTTATTACCTTAAATAAAACTTAGACTCAAAAGGTGCTATAAGACTCTTTACAAGCTCCCACAATTTCCAAAGGCAAGATTGTTCTCACTGTCAGTTCCTCCTTATTTCTAGATTGAATCCCTCCTTGGTCAGTTTCCATCCATTATTCCTTGTCTGGCCTTCAGGTGCTTTGAAAAATAGCTTGACCCCTTCCTCTCTGTGGCAGCCTCTCAAATATAGGAAGACTGCTATCCTGTCTCCCCTGGTCCTTCTCTTCACTAGACTAGCCATGCCCAGTTCCTGTAACCATTCTTCATATGTTTTAGTCTTCAGTTCCCTAATCATCCTGCTTGCTCTTCTCTGCACTTTTTCTAGAGTCTCAACATCTTTTTTATAGTGTGGTGACCAATACTGGATGCAGTACTCTAGGCGTGGTCTTACTAAGGCAGGGGTGTCCAAACTTTTTGCGAGGAGGGCCAGATTTGGTGAGGTGAAAATGTGTGGGGCCGATCATTCAGCCTGACATTCTTTGAACCCTTAACATTAAATGCGAATTAACTACCATATTTTTCGGAGTATAAGACGCACCAAGATTTTGAAGAGGCAAATTAAAAAAAAAGTTTTTGCACTCTCCCACGAAAATGGGCCTTTTAAAAAAAGGGCATGAATAGCCTTTAAGAGGCTTCCAGAGTGCTCCTGGGGGCTAAGGGGGCAAAGCTGAGCAAAAAATGGCCCATTTTTCGCTCATTTATGCCCTCCACAGCCCCCAGGAGCACTCTGAAAACCTCCTAAAGGCTATGCACAGCCATTTTGGTGAAGGGGGCAGAGTTTTGGGAGGCAAAAAATGCTGTATTCAGTGTATAAGATGCACCCAGATTTTTAGCCTCTTTTTTGAGGGGAAAAAGATGCATCTTTATACTCTGAAAATTACCGTATTTTATGAAAGACTAAACAAATAACTCCAGTGGGGAGAAGAGGCTGCAGGCCGCTTGAAATTTGAAAAGGGGCCATATTTGGCCCCCGGGCCGCACTTTGGACATGCCTGTAACTAAGGCTTTATAGAGTGGTATTAGTACTTCACTTGATCTTGATTGTATCTCTCTGTTAATGCAATTTAGGATTGCATTGGGTTTTTTGGGCTGCTGCTGGCCATATATATTTTGTTTTTAAATAAAAATATGTATTTATTTTATTTATTAAATGTGTATTTATTTTATTTATTAAATTTGTATTTATTTTATTTATTAAATGTGTATTTATTTTATTTATTAAATGTGTATTTATTTTATTTATTAAATATTTATTTATTTTAAATAAATGAAATACATGCTTGTTTTTAAATAAATGAAAATTATAATTGATTACAAGAATGTCTGGGTGTTTTCTTAACATTTTAAAGAAAAAAATCTGTTTGGATAAAATGTAGGCATTTAAATTAAAGCTTTAATTTCATATACCTATTAGAAAGAAGGATGGTTGGACTTGGTCATACATACCTCTGAGTAGATTGTGCTGTATGTAAAATGATATTTATTTAGATAGCTTTGCATTTTCAAGGTTCAGTGCAGGCTTTCCCACAAGCCTCTGAGTAAGCTTAGGAAACTAATGATATTCCGTTATATAACAGGATTCTTTAATTGAGTTGTGGGAAGACCAACAAATTCAGTTTTTGGGGGAAATGTTAGATCCCGATTGGTATTTCCTTACTGCCGAGGAAGTTAAAATGTAATTTGTTTTTGGCTTAGATTAGCAGAGTCTGGGGTCCCAGTAACTATGGTTAAGTGGTAGTTTTTTTTAGCCTAACTCAGCCCATATTGTCAGCCCTCAGGCTGCCATCCAGGGGGACCCTGTCCATCACCATGTCCACCATGCAACGCTGCCATGTTGATGTAACTCTTCTACTCGGGTGCAACTGCCTCCTCTGATGTAGCTCTTTGCTCGGATGAGGCTAGCCAGGAAAGAGGCTATGATGACACTGAGTGGGGGTGTGGCTGGAGGTGTGGGCCATGGCGATTGGTGATGGTGGGTGGGTGTCATCTGGGTGGAGTTGTGGGTGGAGCTGGGTGGGGTAATGGTATATATGTCACCGTGAAAGACCGAAATTGGTGAATGTCGACATTCACCGGTGAATGTTGGTGAATGTTGACATTCACCGGTGAATGTCGACACATACCAATTTCGGGCTTTCACGGTGACATATATAACGAGTCAGCGTAACGCTTTACTTTTGCTTTTCAATTCGCGGTCCTGGAAACTACTCGTTCTAACCGCGCAGGATCGCAGGTTTTAAAAAAAAAGAAGTCCGCGAATAGAAGACGTTTAAAAGGAAGCGAGGAGCCGAGGTATTAGGGTAAGGGTATTAGGGTAAGGGTGTCGAGAGGATAAGGACATACACCAAGCGACTATGTGAATGTCGACATTCACCGGTGAATGTCGACATTCACCAGATTTCGGACTTTCATTCACCGGTGAATGTCAACATTCACCAGATTTCGGACTTTCACAGTAACATATATATATATATATATGGGTGATGGTGTTAACTTGGTTAGAACTGACTTGGATTTGATTACCTTTGTATCATTGTCATTTAGTGCTGGTTATCACGTAGTTTGTTAGATAGAGATAGAAGTTTTTCACCAAACAAACTGAATCTCTGTTTGTATGCAACGTGAACACCAGAACGTGAAACATATGAGGTAAAAGCCACAGTGATGTTATATGCATCATAATAACAGGGTGTGATAAAATCAAACCATCATTTCTAGGATGTCATCATGCCATAGACCACATGCAGTGGTGGGATTCAATTTTTTTTTACTGCTGGTTCTGTGGGCACAGCTTGTTGGGCATGGCGTGGCTTGTTAGCCGTGGTTTGTTGGGCATGGTAGGGGAAGGATACGGTAAAATCTCCATTCCCTCCCCACTGCAGGGAAAGGTTAATGCAAAATTCCCATTTCCTCCCGATCATCTGGGACTCAGGAGGCAGTGAATAGATGGGGGGCGGGGCCAGCCAGAGGTGGTTTTTACCAGTTCTCCAAACTATTCAAAATTTCCGCTACCGGTTTTCCAGAACTGGTTAGAACCTGTTGAATGCCACCTCTGACCACATGGTACTCCTTTTCCCCACATCAAACAATTGTGGCGGATTTGATCATGATTAAAATGAGGCTGGCCTTGGTGCCATAGGCTTCACTTACCTTTAGCCCTAAGCATGCAGCCCTCACACAAACAAGTTTTATAAGATCTTAACTAATTCATCCGAAGTGCTTTTGTAACAAACCACTTAATTCTGAGGTAGTTTACCAGGTTTGCTAGAGGTCTAATACAGTGATGGCGAACCTATGGCACGTGTGCCACAAGTGCATGCGCACTGGCCAGCTGAGTTCACCTTTTTAAAAGCTATTTTTCGCCTTCCCCAGGCTCCAGAGGCTTTATAGGAACCTGGGGAGGGTGAAAAGAGCCTCCCCCGCCCCCCCGGAGGCTTTAGGGACCGTCCCTGAAGCCTTCGGAACGCTTAAAACCACCCTCCGAGCAAACCGGAAGCGACTTCCGGGTTGCTCGGAGGGTCATTTTAAGTGTTCCGAAGGCTTCAGGGACTGTCCAAGGCTTCCCTGATGCCTTCGGAGCGCTTAAAACCACTCTCCGAACAACCCGGAAGTCACTTCCGGTTTGCTCGGAGGGTGGTTTTAAGCGCTCCGAAGGCTTCAGGGAAGCCTCCGGACGGTCCCTGAAGCCTCCGGAGGGGCTCCGGGGGGTTGGGGGAGATTCTTTTCACCCTCCCCAGGCTCCTATAAAGCCCCTGGAGCCTGGGGAGGGCGAAAAAAGCATGTAAAAATTGGAGGGGGTCGTGCGTTGTGCGCGCATGTGCACTGGGGGGTCGCGCGTTGCATTATGGGTGCGGCACGCCTGCACTCGAACCCCCTGCGCTCCCCCCACTTGTGGCACGCGAGCCACAAAAGGTTCGCCATCACTGGTCTAATAGCTTTCTGGAAGGTATCTTATTGCTGAGTAAGTAGCATCCCGTAACAATATGTTTAGACCTTGAGTGGTGCTTACGGGCCAGCCTACAAATGAATCCTCTCTTATCGGTTGAAAAAAATATCCTTCTTATCATTTGAGACAGAAGCGATGAATGAAAGACTGAAAACATCTCAGATTTTAGGCACCCAAAGAAGGATGTATGTAACATCTCTTGTGAGAGCTGCATTGGGTGCCAGTTTGCTCCAGATCCAATTCAAGGTGTTGTCATCTATCAAGCCCTGCCTGGCATAGGGCTAAGTTACCTAAAGAAGTGTCTTCATCCCATTACATCAGCCAGTCCCACCCAATCAGGTAGGGAAAGTATGCTGCAGATTGTTCTAGGTCAGGGGTGTCCAAACTTGGCAACTTTAAGACTTGTGGACTTCAACTCCCAGAATTCCCCAGCCAGCCATTCTGGGAGTTGAAGTCCACAAGTCTTAAAGTTGCCAAGTTTGGACACCCCTGTTCTAGGTTAAGGGTCCCCCACCTTTTGGACCACTAAATTCATAATTTTAAATCCCACTGATATGATATGCCTAATGACTGGCTAGGTGGGCGTGGCTATGTGGTCATGGGACTGGGTGGGTGTGGCCAACTTGATGTAACTCACATCAAGGGGCGCCTTGCCCGCCTCTACTTGCCCCTCCCCTCCCAGCCACTCCTCACCCACCCGTTCAGGCTCCTTAGGGCCCCAACAGGAAGCAGTTGCTGGAGCTAAGCAGCCACCAGGAGAAAGAGTTGGCAAAACAGCTCAGTTCAAACTGGATCTGACCGAGAAGGAGGCTCAGCAGAAGCACCTCACTGAGGACTACGAGCATAGGCTTTCCAAGCAGAGGGAAGACCTTGCGGGAGTGCAAGGCTAGGTACCGATGCCTGCAGGCTCACTGGGCTGAGATGGTCAGCCAGTTCCAGACCATGATGCAGTCCCACTGGAACGAGGCCCTCTGGCTCTTCGCCACTAGTGGCACTTCCCTCTAGCCTTTGCCCAAAGCCCCCCACCAAGAGGCTGAAGCAGACCCCAACTCAGAATTTCTTCCCCTCCCTGACCCGCACAAAAAGACCCAGAAGGGGCAGACTCTCTGCAGCAACACAAACGTTCATTTCACATATCTGGCCCAGGGGCCGTTGTTTGAGGAGCCCTACCGTATTTTTCGGAGTATAAGACGCACCCTTTTCCCTGATAAAAGAGGCTGAAAATCTGGGTGCGTCTTATACACTGAATACAGCATTTTATGCCTCCAGAAACTCCGCCCCCTTCACCAAAATGGCCGTGCAGAGCCTGTACGGAGGCTTTCAGAGAGCTCCTGGCGGCTGGGAAGGGCAGAAATGAGCAAAAAACAGCCTGTTTTTTGCTCAATTTTACCCCCCCCAGCCCCCAGGAGCACTCTATAAGCTTCCTAAAGGCTATCCATGCCATTTTTTAAAAAATGAAAAACAGCCCCATTTTTGTGAAAAATGGGCCGTTTTTGCTTGTTTTTGCCCCCCCCCCGCCCCAAAAGCACTTGGCAAGCCCCCTAAAGGCTATTCATGCCTTTTGGGGGGGGAGGAATGGGCCCGTTTTTGGGATGTTTGCAGAGTGCAAAAACTTTTTTTTATTTGCCTCTTCAAAACCCTGGTGCGTCTTATACTCTGAAAAATACGGTAATTTAGTGCAATATAAAAAACGCAAATAATTTTTCTGCAGACCACCAACATTTTCTCTCGGACCACCAGTGATCCACAGACCCCCTGTTGGTGACTGCTGGTATAGGTTAAAGAATTAAAACTGGGAGGAGCCTATGAATACAGAATAACAGAGTTGGAAGGACCTTGTTGATCTTCTAATCCAACCTCTGCTTGCAGTAACCAAGAAGCCACACCATAAAAGACGCATTGAAGGAGCAATAAAGGACTCTTGAAATTACAGGTAGTCCTCAACTTATCATAACAGAATAACAGAGTTGGAAGGGAGGTCTTAGAGGTCTTCTAGTTCAGCCCTCTCCTCAGGCAAGAAACCCTATCCCATTTCAGACAAATGGCTGTTTAATCTCTTCTTTAAAACCTCAAGGTACTGGTCCTTCACTTTTGCATTCAGAACATAACAGAATAAAAGAGTTGGAGAGGGCCTCGGAAGTCTTCTAATCCAACCCCCTGCTCAAACAGGAAACCTTACACCAGGGCTGTCAAACCCATAGCCCAGGGGTGTCCAAACTTGGGAACTTTAAGACTTGTGGACTTCAACTCCCAGAATTCCCCAGCCAGCCTGGGGAATTTTGGGAGTTGAAGTCCACAAGTCTTAAAGTTCCCAAGTTTGGACATCCCTGTCGTAGCCTGTGGGTAGGGTGCGTCACGCACCGACCACACCCATGCCTGCTTTAACGGAGGGGAAAAAAAATCACGATATGTCACATGATGATGCCGTGACGATTAAGTTTGATACCCCTGCCTTATGCTGTTGCAGGCAAGTGGTGGTCCAATCTCTTCTTGAAAACCTCCCGCGACGGAGCACCCGCAACGTCAGAAGGCAAGCCGTTCCACTGATTAATTGTTCTCACTGTCAGGAATTCTTTCCCCTTAGTTCTAGGTTGCTTCTCGCCATGATTAGTTTCCACCCATTGTTTCTTGTCTAACCTTCGGGGGTTTTGGAGAATAGGTCGGGCCCCCCTCTTCTTTGTGGAAACCCCTTAGATTTACCACCTATTTGGTAAATAAATCTGGCTTCCACATTGACTTAGCTCCGTGATGACGAACCTATGGCATGCGTGCTACAGGTGGCCATTTCTGAGGGCACGCGAGGCATTGCCCTGTGGCCAACTGATTTTCAGCCTTGATTTTCGGATGTTTTTTGCCCTTCAGGAAGGTTCCTGAAGCCTCCGGAGGGAGAAAAATGGCCCAACGGACAACCCAGACGTTCGTTCCTGAACTTCCGGTTTGCATGTTGAGCCGTTTTTCACCCTCCCCAGGCTCCTAGAAAGCCTCTGGAACCTGGAGAGGGTGAAAAAGGAACCTACCGGGCCCACCAGAAGTTGGAAAATGGGCCATTTCCGGCCTACAGAAGGCCTCCGGGGATGGGGTGGGGGGATGACTGTTTTTGCCCTCCCCAGGCTTCAAGAAAGCCGTGTGCACATGCGCAGGGTAGCGTGTGTGTGTGCCATGCATGCATACGCAGGGGGCACAGCGTGGTTGGGCATTAAATTATGGGGGTGGGCATGCAGGCACGCGCAATAGCGTGCATACATGTGCTTTTGGTTACCCAAGGCCAAAAAGGTTTGCCATCCCTGGCTTAGCTCCTCGGAGGCCAGCTGGGAAAGTTGCAAATGGTGAGGAGATGATCCTAGGATGCTGCAACCGTTGTAACAATGCCTGCCGGTTGCCAAGAGCTGAATTTTGATCATGTAACCATGTGGGGAAGCTGTCGCAGTCTTATCATGTGAGGACTAAGTGATGGAAGCCACTTATTCCAGGGCCATTGCGACTTTGAACGGTTGTTAAATGAATGGTTGTAAGTCGAGGACCGCCGGACCACAGCATGTTCTCAACCTGGCTTGCAAATTGCCTCTCTGCAACAGGGAGGTTGTTTTTAAACAGCTTTCAGTAGACCTGATGGGATTGTTGGAATTGTAAAATCATACGCTGTTCTTTTCCCTTCTGCCACTAGATGGCACTAGAGGCATTTATAAAATGAAATCTCCAACCACCCCCTCCCCTTTTTTTTGGGAGGCTGCAAAAAAAAAAGCATCTTTAAGGGTTATCTGTTTGGTTATTTTCCTGCTTGTGATTTACAACATCTTGCAATGCCTAGCCTTGTTGAGATGATGTAAAACTTCATTACGGTTTTGTCAGCCTAATCTATTAGTGCCCTTGTTATAGGGACTGATAGCTTAATCAGCAGCCTGAGATCAGATAGCTATTATTCTGAGGACATCGCCTTCTTCTCCATGCCCTTTTCAGATTTATGGGTAATAATAAGAGTTGGAGTTGCGCTTTGTCCATAAACGTCCTGGAAATTTATTGCCCCTGGATGGAGCAGCACTCTTACTAAAGGAATAGGTCACGGCTTGGGTGTCCTCCTATACGCCCGTGTTTTAAACTAGATGCTTTAAACTAGGAGACTTCCCAGAATTCCCCAGCCAGCAGAGCATTTCTCCCTTCTCACCCGTGGTGTAGATTACTGCGATGCATTTTATATGGGGCTGGCCTTGAAGACTACTTTCAAGCTATTGTAGGAAGTTAGCACCTACCCCTCTCCTAGAAAAAATGAAATATTTTAGGAGATATTAAAAGGACAGAATATTTTTCCCCCTAAAAGGGAAGCAGAAACTCACCCCCCCCCCCTTTGTCTGGTGGGGGGCTTAGGCTCATTAAGGCCTGAGCCAGTCTATGCTACATAACAAAGATCTTCCTTCCTTCAGGCAGAGCCATCATCGGAATCCCAAAGCCCTTTCATTATATCATCACCCAGCAAAGGCTCAACCAAGCTTAGGACTCAGGACAGCCTACAGAGTTGCCCCTGCATGGCCCCATGGGAGTCTGATAACCAACCAGAATGCAAGCTCAAATTCAAAAGCCCAGAGAGGGCATAAAACCAGCATCTCTTCCCTTCCCCCACCCCCCTAGGATCTCAAACCATGTGGTCCTGTCCACCATCAATAAACCTTCTTTCCAAGCAACTTCCATGTATCCAATGTCTTTTCCCCCACTTGGAACTGAACCCAGAAGGACATTTCTTCCAATGCTACAATGGGTGCAAATTGCAGCAGTCCCCTTGTGATGGATGCCATTTTATATCCATACCTGCAATATACCGTGGCTCAGTGGTTAGAATGAAACATTGCAAGCAAACTCTGCCTACTGCTAGCAGTTCGATTCTGATCAGCTCAAGGTTGACTCAGCCTCCCATCCTTCCGAGGTCCTTTCCCCTCCCCCCTCCTCTCTGACCATTATGAACAATTCCTTTATTCATATGCTATGCTAGTCAACTGCATTTTAGCTTAGCCAGTTGCACAAATCCATTCTGTGTATTTAGTTTATGGTTTAGAGAGTAGTATGAATGGAGAAACAGGGTTGAGTAACCCATAGTTTAATTAAATCTGGGGTGGTACTTCTCATTGGCCATGTTCTCTAAGCGCTTTTAACCTGGTTATAGAAACAACCAATTTTCTGGATTATGCATAAATTATCAAATGGCCTGTGATCACATAATATATTAAGCCACCTCCCGCTACTTCTAAGCAAGGTGAAAATTAGAATAGAAGAGAATAGAATAGAATAACAGAGATGGAAGGGACGTTGGAGGTCTTCTAGTCCAACCCCCTGATTAGGCAGGAAAGCTACACTACTTCAGACAAATCGTTATCCAACATCTTCTTTAAAACTTCCAGTGTTGGAGCATTCACAACTTCTGGAGGCAAGTTGTTCCTCTGATTAATTGTTCTAACTGTCAGGAAATTTCTCCTTAGTTCTAAATTGCTTCTCTCCTTGATCAGTTTCCACCCATTGCTTCCTGTCTTACCCTCAGGTGCCTTGGAGAATAGTTTGACTCCCTTTTCTTTGTGGCAACCCCTGAGATATTGGAACAATGCTATCATGTCGCCCCTGGTACTTCTTTTCATTACACTAGACATACCCAGTTCCTGCAACCGTTCTTTACATGTTTTATCTTTCAGTCCCCTAATAAACTTTGTTGCTCTTCTCTGCACTCTTTCTAGAGTCTCCACATCTTTTTTACATCGTGGCGACCAAAACTGAAGTGTGGCCTTACCAAGACATTATAATCAGTGGATGATTCGGAGCAGATTGGCTGAACCAGTAGTGGTTTGGCGGCCTGGGTGGCTGGAACTGGCAGCGACCCAGGCCTGCCATGCCCCTGAACCAGTTCTTCCGGTGGTGCCGTAGGAGCCACCATCTTGTTTTTTGCTTCTGTGCATGTGCAGAGCAATTTTTATTGCACATGGCGTGCCCACGAGCAAACCTTCAGTAGTGATTGCCAGAATCCACCCCTGATTATAACGTAGTATTAACACGTCACGTGATCTTGGTTCTATCCCTCTGTTGATGCAGCCTAGAACTGTGTTGGCTTTTTTGGCAGCTGCTGCACACGGCTGGCTCATATTTAAATGGTTGTCCACTAGGACTCCAAGATCCCTTTCACGGTTACTACTATTGAGCAAGGTACCACCTATACTGTACCTGTGCATTTCGTTTTTCTTGCCTAAATGTAAATTAATTAACCAACGATCATGTTGTGCAAATGAAGCCACTAGCGTTGATCTAGCATTGATCTGTTAAAGTATATTGCATGCACACAGACATTAAGGTATTCTGCAGGTTTTTTTTTATGATCGTGGTGCTGGTGTCAGAATAAAAACGGAAGCAAGAAAGGAAAAACAATGGAAGATTATATATTGATCGACTGCATTGCCTAGATTAAATTCTACCCACTCCAATAAAAATCCTTGAAGCAACTCTGGATAATGCCTGACAAAGGGCTCTTTTAAAAAATACCGACCAGTAAAATTTTTTAGCAGCAATAGACTTTGTGTTCCTCTTCCCATAACATGATTAATTGGGTCAATTAATCCCATCCTTTAACCACAGGGAGTTAAATTTAAACTAAAACAGATCCAGTGATACACTAGGTCAGTGTTTCTCAAACTTGGCGACTTTAAGTCCTGTGGACTTCAACTCTCAGAATTCCCCAGCCAGCTATGCTGGCTGGGGGATTCTGGGAGTTGAAGTCCACAGGACTTCAAGTCGCCAAGTTTGAGAAACACTGCACTAGGTCAATCTACTTCCACCCAGTCAGTCATAAGGCAAGAATCCCACAAAAGGAAGCCATGAAAGCTTTATATGTTGCCTGGGTGGAGCTAGCCTTTGTAAACCGCTTGGAAGCTCCAGTAGAATGAAGCAGTGTGAGTATTTCAGGGCAGTGGTGGGAGCGGTATGACAACCAGTGAGTGCACACTTCATGCTCCCGTTGTACTCGAGCACATGCATGTGTCAAATACGCACTCCACGGGAACACAGTTGAAAACAGCTCAAAAACTTACCTTCTACTGCAGCCCCAGTGAGTAAAACAGCTGAGGCATGGCAATCCATTCTGCCACGCCTATCAGCTGGGCTTCAAACAAAGGGAATATAGGCCAGTATAGCACAGGGGTGAGAGGACGGGCCCACCTGATTGAACTGGTTTGCTCTCGGCTGATGGTCGGAGCTACTGGTTCACTCGAACTGGTCCGAACCGGCTGAATCCCACCCCTAGTTAAGGGAACATCCTAGTCTGGCATGGACGCTACTGCTATGAAAGCTACCCTGGTTATCACCTCACCTGATGCTTGAGTGGACCACATCTCAACAGGCTGTGACCCGGTACCAGTCTATGGACTGGGGGTTAAGGACCCCTGACCTATAGCACTCACTATGGCACAGAGCTGGGAATGGTGTGATAAATAAAAACGCCATCACCTGGAACGCGGTGGATGTCTTCTCTGTTTATCAGTTTATTGGCTGCTCCTTTTACCACAGGGTAACTCTGGGTGGCTTTCAATATTAAAAAAATATCACTATGTAAATAAAACTCTACTGTTGTTGCCTGTTGGCTGCCGGCCTGTCCAACAGTTGAATCAGATGAGGAGGTGTGGGAGTGAGGGACAGAATCAAGGCAACACGAGAGCTCGGAGGGGGGAGAGGGAATGTAGCTGTTAGAGAGAGAGAGACAGAGGTGGAGCCTGGGGCCCTCCATCAGCCCCCAGATGGAGAGTCAACAGCCCCCCCCAGTCTGGAGGTGGCTGATGAGGAAGAGGAGGAACAACTGGGTCCAGTGCCTGATGGGCAGTTGCGCAGAAGGCAGAGGAGAGGAGAGCAGTGGAAATCTGTGGGCTGATCCTTGGGACGGAAGAGCCACCGCTGTTAGTGAAGCCAACTAATAAGTGGGTGGTCTTGAAATTGGAAGAAAGATGCAAACCAACAGGTTCAATCAAATCACATGTGAGCCAAACTGCACCCAACCAGGAATTTTCAGTGATGTTCCATGGGAACCACCTGCTCTGCTGAAGAGCTCAAGACTTATTTCCTTTATCAGTTAACATTTGAATTAAGAAATAGAATAACAGAGTTGGAAGGGACCTTAGAGGTCTTCTAGTCCAACCCCCTGCTTAGGCAGGGAACCGTACACCACTTCAGACAAATGGATATCTGACATCTTCTTAAAAACTTAAAAACGTCCAGTGTTGGGGCATTCACAACTTCTGCAGGCAAGTTGTTCCACTGATGAATTGTTCTGACTGTCAGTAAATTTCTCCTTAGTTCTAAGTTGCTTCTCTCTTTGATTAGTTTCCACTCATTGCTTCTTGTCCTGCCCTCAGGTGCTTTGGAGAATAGCTTAACTCCCTCTTCTTTGTGGCAACCCCTGAGATATTGGGACACTGCTATCATATCACCCTTAGTCCTTCTTTTCATCAGACTAGACTAGACATACCCAGTTCCAGCAACCGTTCTTCATATGTTTTAGCCTCCAGTCCCCTAATCAACTTTGTTGCTCTTCTCTGCACTCTTTCTAGAGTCTCCACATCATTTTTACATCATGGCAACCAAAACTGGATGCAGGATTCCAAGTGTGGCCTTACCAAGGCCTTATAAAGTGGTATTAACATTTCACGTGATCTTGATTCTGATCAATTTATTCTTAAGTGACCTGTCTCATCAGCATGCAGCTAAGGGCACAAACTGTATTTGATTTTATTTCTCAAGCACATAGCAACTGCAGTCAGTCTCAAGCTGTAGAAATCACACCGGTGCTGCTATAATGATATCACAACATCACTGAGCAAGTGACATGAGCAACGTGATTTGCAGCAAAGAAATAGAGAATTTGAAACAGTGGGGTATTTGGTGAACCCGTGAGAAGGTTCAAGATAGAGTGGATTTTATGAACCGTCAAAATTTGTACAATCAAATAGATGTAACATGTACACAGCTGCCACTAAAAATGGCAACCACATATTTCGTTTCGCCCCCTGGCGCAATTGGATGCATTTCCAAATTTCTCAAAAGATCATTTATTTATATGTGGCCTCATTCTATATGAATGCATGACAGTGTACGACAAAACTCAAACTGATCCAATCAGAAAAAAAAAAAAACCCAGAATAGTACAGGAATAATAATCTTCAAAACTGTCAGGACCTGTCACAGCCAATTACTATGTAGTTAGAAGTAGTACAAATATTAGACATCCTGATGTCAGATCACAGAGGATAAGTTTCCCTGAAAGGTGATTATGGACAAATAAATTAATACCATATTTATTTCTGGATTAAAACAACATTTCAAATACATCCAACCCAGAGATTTTATTTTGATACTGCACATACATTCATTGTTTGCTGATGATAAACATTATTGCTTGCCTGGGGACAAGCACCACCAGTATGAAAATAATATAATTGGTTGGGTGTAGAGTGAACATAAATAAGGCATGATTGAAGGTTGAGGCTGTGTTGACAAGTCCTTCAGGAAAGATACCATCTTCTGGAACGGTTTCTGATGAGAACTTCCTCCGTGAGAATTGATCTGAGATATGGTGAAGTGGATGGATCAAGTGTCTTTCCTGCCTGTTCCCAGAACTTCCTACCTATCAGTGGATAAGAGAAAAAGGATCCTTAAATCTGGATTCCAGAAAACAAAGAGAACCTTGTACTAGGGGGAAAATGGCCAGCTATCAAATCTAATTCCAAGGCTCAAGAATGTTTCACACATAAACACATGGAATTCTGCATCCAAGAATCTGGAAGGGGAATAGGTAAATGAAAGGGTCTCCTCGCACATATGTGCTAGTCGTTCCCGACTCTAGGGGGCACTGCTCCTCTCCATTTCAAAGCCGAAGAGCCAGCGCTGTCTGAAGACATCTCTGTGGCCATGTGGCCGGCATGACTAAATGCCGAAGGCGCACAGAATGTTGTTACCTTCCCACCAAAAGTGGTTCCTATTTTTCTACTTGCATTTTGACGTGCTTTCAAACTGCTATGTTGGCAGAAGCTGGGACAAGTAATGGGAGCTCACTCCATTACGCGGCGCTAGGGATTGGAGCTGCCGAACTGCTGACCTTTCTGATCGACAAGCTCAGCATCTTAGCCCCTGAGCCACCGTGTCCCTGGAAGGGGAATAATAACCTCCTTAATCTGCAAGGCATAACAAACCTGATTTCTCTCCTTAAAACCGCTCAAGCACACAGAAATATAGGGGGAAAATTAATTTTTTTTTACTACTAGTTCTGTGGGTGTGGCTTGGTGGGTGTGACAGGGAAGGATACTGCAAAATCCCCATTCCCTCCCCACTCCAGGGGAAGGATACTGCAAAACCTCCATTCCCTCCCCACTCCAGGGGAACAATACTGCAAAATCCCCATTCTCTCCCCACTCTGGGGCCAGCCACAGGTGGTCTTTGCCGGTTCTCCGAACTATTCAAATTTTCCGCTACTGGCTCTCCAGAACCTGTCAGAACCTGCTGAATTTCACTCCTGGGATAAGCTCTTAGGCCTGGAATAGGGAGTTGAACAAGAAGTCCCCTGAGATTGCTTCCAGCCCTATGATTCTATGTTCTATGACTTTATCATTCCACCAATGGATCTTTTCAGCAAGCAAAGATTATGCAAAATTATGACCTACATTTAAGGTAGGCTCTGCACTTTTTGAATCCTGATGTAATTCATCTAAAAATACATGAATTGCAGGTTGTGTGTCATGATGTCATGCTTTCTGTGTCAGGGTTCCAAATAGCATCCAAAAGTAAATCAGAGTCCAAGGCAAAGTATTGCTCAAAGTTCCAATTTTTAAAGAGATGGCACATCTGGGAAAACCTGAATCTGAAAGCTTCCCGGTTTTCCCCACCCAGTTGAAAGTTCATGATCTTACCCCCCACACCCACAAGTCCATCACATGGTCCAATCTTCCACTGCCTTGCTGGCAGTTCCATCCATCCAGTTCCGGTCAGATGCAGAGTTGCAAAGACAAAGGATGACCTTGGTTTTCTAGAAAGAATTTTGTTATGGCTACATTGCATCTCACTCCTACAACCTCCCCCCCCCCCAATTTTCCCATAATAAAAAATGCATACTAGAATAATTGAAAGTGTGGCAGGCCAAAGATCCCAAAGAAAAGATGGCTGCAGGCCTGACATTCTGTTTCATTATTGAACATCTTGCCTTTTTATGGACCCTTCTCACTCTTAACTTTTGGTCAGTCATTCTCTCTCTCTCTCTCTCTCTCTCCCTCTCCCTCTCCCTCTTTCCCCTCTCTCCCCCTCTCCCTCTCCCTCTCTCTCTCTCAACCAATCTTGGTCCACCTCCTAAGAGCTGACAAGCCTGAAAGACTAACATAACCATTCAGATACCTGCTACCTCCACTGTCAAGACAAGTCTGAACTGCTTTCTGTACCCCATGATACATTGATCGTGTTACCTAATTGGGTAATGAAACGCCTGCGAGAAACAGCCGAGCGCAGAGAATCACCAAAGACCCCACACCCCCCAAATCTCTCCACCCTCTCGAGATTCCAGAACGCTTTTTAAGAGTAAGAATTCCCAGGGGAATAAGCTCGCTGTGCATTTGTGCCCATGGTGACATAAAGCTATCAGAAAATTGGCTACATACTTCATATTATGCTGTCTGGAAACTATAGTTTTTCAGAATCTGGAATGCAATAGACAGCATTCCCACAGTTTTTGCATAGTCTGTTGTCTGCCAAAGGAAGAATTCCTTTGGTGAATTGATCTGAATTAATTTCTCATGTATCTTTCACTATGTAAATTCCCTTTGGGGGTAGAAATGTTTAGCCTTTTTTTTTGTTACCCAATGCAGAAAAAGCCAGCTTCAGATAAAGGCTTAGATTTGGCTCTATGGCTGTCCCGTTTCCCCCGAGTCTGCATTTGTTGTAAGGTTACAGAGGCCTTGAGAAAAAGGAGGTTTGACCCTCAAGAAAATATCTGAAATGAATGGGGAAACTGCTTTTGAGAGGGAACTGGATGGCTGCAAGGATTCTGTGACAGTTTCCTACAAAAAATAAAAATAAAAAATCAAACCTGCCTCATGGCAGGATCAGAAATAGAACAGGGTTACAATTTGTTCAGCGGGCAGAAAATATTTATTTATTGCTCCTGACAGATGTGCTCCCGAGACTCATTCTGTCTCTCAAGAAATATTAGAATTGATTCCAATAAAACCTTAGTTTAGAACAACATTTGGCATGATAGGAATAGTCTTCTTAAAGCCAGGACCAAGAAATTGTGGTCACAACTGCGATTTGCAAAGTGCAACCAGTAAGGAAATCACCCAAATTGTCAGCATTGCTATGGAATTGCACTTGTGTTCTCTCTTTGGCAATGTATTGAGAACACAATTGGTTTTTGTGAAGCTGCGTGCTTATTTCTTTGCTGTTCCATTCTTTGGAAATAGTTTTTATACTGTGTACTTTTGCATATTCATGTGCTGTTCACTGTATCGCTGGGTTATGCAGATTTGAGAATTTAAACCTTCTGGGGAGGACACGAAACTCTGTCAATGTCCCGCGGTTTTTACTTGATTGAGAAATAAAACCAACCAATCAATCAATCAATCAATCAATCAAATAAACAAACATCCACATGCCCAGGGGTGGTATTCACTTACCTTCCCTACCAGTTTGCGAATGTGAGCCTTCTGCGCATGTGCTTTTGGTGAAAAAAGGGCCTAAATGGGATGCCGTAGAGCCGGGGTGGGCGGGCGTGGCCATCCACAATTTCCACTACCAGTAGAATACCACCTATGCATATGACTGTCTATAACATGAATTCCAGTATGGATATGTGAACATCAGACATGAAATCCTATTTTCTTCGCTACCGGTTCGGCTGAACCTGTGATGACATCAGCGCTGCCGCCACTACCGGTTCGGCTGAACCGGTGCGAACTAACAAAATACCACCTCTGGCGAACGTAGAACATGTATAAGAATATGGGGTTGGGATTGCCCTTAGAGGTCTTCTGGTCCAACCCCCTGCTCAAGCAGGAAACCTTGTATTGTTTCAGACAAATGACTGTCCAATTTTTTCTTAAAAACCTCCAGTGATGATGCAGTTGCACCCACAACTTCTGGAGGCAAGTCATTCCATCTTATTCACCCACTACATCCCAAGAGCAATCCAGGCAAAGTTATATTTGGTTCTTCATATTCTTTGGAGGATAGAAATTTTCTACAACTATTCAAGGGAGGGAAAAGTATTTTTTGGAGTATAAGACGCACCAAGGTTTTGAAGAGGCATTTTTTTTAAAAAAGTAGGTAGGTAGATAGAGGGATAGAGGGGGAGAGAAAGAGAGAGAAATACAGTAGGTAGGGAAAGAGAGAGAGTAATTAGGTAGGTAGATAAAGGGATAGATAGATAGAGAGAAATAAAGAGAGAGAAATACAGTAAGTAGGTAGGGAGAGAGAGAGAGGGTGTAGGTAGGTAGATAGAGGGATAGAGAGAGATAAATAGAAAGAGAGAGAGAAATAGAGTAGATAGGTAGGGAGAGGGAGTAGATAGGTTGATAGGTAGAGGGATAGAGAGAGAAATAGAGAGAAAAGTACAGTAGATAGGTAGGGAGAGAGAGAGAGAGTAGGTAGGTACGTAGGTAGATAGAGGGGGGAAGGGAGAGAGAGAAATACAGTAGATAGGGAGAGAGAGAGAGAGAGAGAGAGAGAGAGTAGATAGGTAGATAGATAGATAGATAGATAGATAGATAGATAGATAGATAGATAGATAGATAGATAGATAGAAATACAATAGGTAGGCAGGGAGAGAGAGAGAGTAGGTAGGCAGGCTGATGTTTCCAGGTGTATTTATCCATGCGCTGGAGAAGGAAATCACTGACAATCTGCAGCACCTAAGATTTTCTGCTGGCACAGCACTTGATCAATGTAACTCTCATTTTTCATGAAAACGGGCCCATTTCCCCGTCCCAAAAGTGGCATGAATAGCTTGCAGAGTGCTACCGGGGGTGGGGGGGGGGGGGCAAAAAACTAGCAAAAAATGGCCTGTTTTTCATCAAAAAAATTACATGCATAGCCTTATGAAGGCTTTTACAGTGCTGCTGGGGGGGGGGGCAAAAATGGCCTGGTTTTTTGCTCATTTCTGCTCTCCCCAGCCCCCAGGAGCTCTCTGAAAGCCTCCTTAAGGGTATGTGTTGTAGCCCAGCAGGTTCCGGTTCAGCTGATGCTGGTCTAGGATAGCGAGGGATCATTTGAGTCTGCCCTGGATGATGTGGAAGACCCTGTGAAGGTTGCAGATTCAGAGCAGGGACCAGAGGGACTGGTTGGCCACCAGGAGGCGCCTGAGGCATGGAGCAATGGGGAAGATCAAAAGCAGTCAGTCCCTGATGCGAGAGTAAGATGGGCTGAGAAGCAAAAGCAGCAGCTTCGTAGGCAGGCTCACAGACGATAATTAGCACAGGTGGTTGTAGATTGGCCCCTCCCGAGAGAGCTTATAGGTGAGGTGTTGGGAGGGGACATTTGCAGGAAACAACCGTTCGGAATTAGCAGTGAAGAAAGTCGATGTCTTAGAGCCGTGTCTGAATATCTGGTTTGTTTTTCTTGTATTTTGAATTATCTGGGCCTTCGACCAAAAGGTTTGTTATCTTCAATTAAACAGTGGCAACCAGCCAAGCCTGTGTTTTGGCTAGTTCACAGGCGTGGAGAGGGGGGTCAGAACAGGTATGCATGGCCATTTTGGTGAGGGGGGCAGGGCTTCAGGAGGCAAACAAATGCTGTATTCGGTGTATAAATCACACCCAGATTTTCAGCCTCTTTTTTGAGGAAAAAAGGTGCGTCTTATGCTCCGAAAAATACGGTATGCTTTTTGTAACACATGCACTGTTGACCAGCTCATAATGGTCCAATCTAGAAATAAGGAAAAACTTCTTGACAGTGAAAACAATTAGAACAGAAGACAATAGAATAGAATTCTTTATTGGCCAAGTGTGATTGGACACACAAGGACTTTGTCTTTGGTGCATAAGCTCTCAGTGTACATAAAAACTGTGAGTGATACATCATGACCATAGTCATCATAAAAATACATTCATCATAAGTCATAAGATACAAGACTTAGTGATAGTCATAGCAGACTAAATAAGCAATCAACATAAATCATACTAGGAAACTAAATAAAACAATATAAATCGTAAAGTTACGAGCAACAAAGTTACAGTCATAAGTAGAAAAGGAAATAGGCAATAGGAAAGATGAGAATAACAATATTAATGCAGTCTTACTGAATAGTTTGACTGTGTTGTGGGAATTAATTGTTTAGCAGACTGATGGCATGGGGCCCTCCAAGACCGAGTGGCTGTGGGTACCGGCACCTCGGTTCAGCCAGCTGACTCCATCGCTGGCCATAGGGGGCGAACAATTGTCCCCTGTGGAGCGGGCGCGCAATTTGGGCGTCCTCCTTGATGCCCGGCTGTCAATGGAGGACCATGTGGCAGCCGTGGCAAGGGGGGCGTTCCACCAGGTTCGCCTGGTGCGCCAATTGCGCCCCCTACTGGACCAGAGTGCCCTGCGCACGGTCACTCATGCGCTGGTGACGTCTCGCCTGGACTACTGCAATGCCCTCTACATGGGGCTTCCCTTGGGACGCATCCGGAGACTGCAGCTAGTTCAGAACGCAGCCGCGCGGGTTATTATGGGAAGTACACGTTACTCCCACGTAACACCTCTCCTGCGCGAGCTGCACTGGCTACCTGTGGCCTTTCGGGTGCGTTTCAAGGTATTGATCACCATCTTTAAAGCGCTCCATGGCAGAGGACCTAGTTACCTGCAGGATCGCATCCTACCACACACGTCCCTGCGACCTATCCGCTCACACAGAGAGGGGCTCCTCCTGGTGCCGTCTGCTAGTCAATGCCAGCGGGCGACACCTAGGAGTAGATCCTTCTCTGTGATGGGCCCAACCCTCTGGAATGACCTCCCCCCAGACATTCGAACTACCACCGACCTCCGTTCCTTCCGGCAAAAGTTAAAGACTCACCTGTTTCAATCAGCTGGCCTGGCACTTTCTTAGTTTTACCTCCCAGGGATTTATTTTATTTTAGGGTTTGGGGTTTTAATTGTGATGTTTTAAGATTAGAATTATTTATTTCTTAGTACAGCCTATCTCCCCTCCAAATGTATCTTAAATGTAGTTTAAATGTATTTAATTATTATGAATGATTTTATTATATTGACTGTACACCGCCCTGAGTCCCTTTTTGGGAGAGGGGCGGTCTAAAAATCTAATAAATAAATAAATAAATAAATAAAAAAAAACAACAACTGTCCTTGTGTCTAGTTATTCTGGCGTGCAATGCCCTATAGCAGGGGTGTCCAAAGTTGGGAACTTTAAGACTTGTGGACTTCAACTCCCAGAATTCCCCAGCCAGCCATGCTGGCTGGGGAATTCTGGGAGTTGAAGTCCACAAGTCTTAAATTTCCCAACTTTGGACACGCCTGCCCTATAGCATTGTTTTTGTGGAACGGCTTGCTGTCAGCCTCTGCTTTGCTGCTCGCTTTCGGCTGCCATTGAAACGGGGAGGGGGGGAGATAAATGGTATTTGGGAGGGGAAGCTTGAGCACAGGAGTGAAGGAAGAAGGGAGTCGTTTTCTCACCATCTACTGCGCATGCTGCAGATAGTGGAATTGCCGCCAAGGCCAACCGTCCGGCATACCATCCTGATGATGGGTTTTGAAAGTGCAGCCCACATGACACCTGTGGGGTGTGCGGATTGGACTGGGGGTTGGGATCACTAGGGGGAGGGAGCTGGGTCACATATTGATATCTATGATTGTGCGCGCTTTTGCCTCAGATCTTGCTTTGCTAGCTGCTTTCTACTCATAACCAGTAAAAGTGCTCTTAATTCTGAAAAATGGACTTGAGTGGTTTCTTTCTTGGTTACTGATGGAGGCTGCACTGACACTTGCCTTCAGAAGTTGTAGGTGCTCCAACACTGGAGGCTTTTAAGAAAATAGTGGATAGCCACTGGTCTGGAATGGTATAGGGCAGTGATGGTGGACCCAAGTGCCCAAACTGGAATGCGCATAGCACCAGAAACCCAAAGACCAGCTGGCTGGTGCGCATGCGTGTGCTGGCCACCTGGCCTTTGGTTTTTTTGGTGCTCTGGCATGCACATGCACACTGGTGACAGTACACATGCCCACAGAGTGGGCTCTGTGTGTCACTTCTGGCACACGTGTCATAGGTTCACCATCACGGGCATAGAGTCTCCAGCTTCAGCAGGGGGTTGGAGTAGAACAGGGATCCCTCAACGGCCAGGCTGCTGACCGATACTGGCCGATACAGCATGCTAGAGAACAGGCTGCACAAACAAGCAAATGCACATGCGGGATGAAGGCAGCACATGAAACCACAACTCCTCTGGTCCTCAGGAAAACTGGTCCCTGACACCCAAAAGGTTGGGGACCACCGGACTATAAGACCTCCAAGGTCTCTTCCAACTCTGTTATTCTGTTTATGGCAGGGGTGTCAAACTCAAGGCCCGTGGGCCAGATCCGACCCACAGGGTTCGTAGATCTGGCCCACAGGGCCATCCTGGAAACAGTGAAGGATTGTCCTGCAGTGCCTCTGCCAGCAAAAATGGAGCTCAGGAGGGCTGCAAAGGGTTTCAAGAGGCTGTTGCAGCTGAAAACTGAGCTCACAAGGGGCGCTCCTGAGCTCCATTTTCACTGGCAGATGGTTGCAGGAGGCCGTTACAGCCGAAAACGGAATTCAGGAGCCCATTTCCACTGGCCGAACATTCGGGCCACCACAGGTGTCCCCGACACAAGTGATGTTGAGCTGGCCACACCCACCCAGCCACACCCCCCCCCCTCAATGTCAAAAACAATACTGATTCAGCTCTCAGTGAAATCGAGTTTGACACCCCTGTTCTGTGGAGATGAACAGCCTGTCTTCTCCTTCTGGTGTGGTCCTCTAGGAATTCAAAATTCGGGTGGGCATCCCCTAGACCAGTGTTTCTCAAACTTGGCGACTTTAAGTCCTGTGGACTTCAACTCCCAGAATTCTGGGAGTTGAAGTCCACAGGACTTAAAGTCGCCAAGTTTGAGAAACACTGCCCTAGACATCAGGTTGTTATGACTACAGTCCCTGAAATGGTAATCTGGGTGCAAATTGAGCCAAGAAATTGAACGATGTTCAGTCTCAAACTGATAAAACCATTGAGTTCTCTCTTTTGGGATGTTGGATGAATGAAGTTTAACTAGCTTTTAAAATTTAAAAAAAAAAGTTAATGGGAAACACATCCACGGAGCCCCCCATTCTCACTACAAACGTCAGGCTAAAAGCCAAGCAAAATATTACATGGGGTTTTCTCAGCTTTCTCAGTGTGTTTTTACATTTCTCTCCCCCCCCCACCCTCCCTCAAATGCTAGACTGGAGGCATAATTCTGCTGCTCAGCAGGAGGGGGAAGGGTTTAAATGAAATATTATATTTGGTTCTCCTTTAAATAACAGCCAAGTTAAGTGCAGGGGATATAGCGGTGGTTTCCCAATTGTGTTTTAGGGAACTCTTAGATTTCTCAATGGGAAGATCTGTCAAGTAAGCTAGGGTTCCCGAAGAGATAAATTACCTGCTATGAGTCGTTCTTCCTTGCAGCCTGATGTTGTTTTATGTAGCATGATGTAAGAGGGTTTTGTCTGGTGCAAAATTTGAATTGGCTTCAAGTTCTCGTAGACCTTAGAATTCTCCCTAGGTTATGCATGCGATGCCTTGTAGCATAGGTCAGGGGTCACCAAACCTTCGGACCTCAGGGATCACTAAATTCATAATTTTAAATCCCGCGGACCACGAATATGATCTGCCTAATGTCCGGCTGGATGGGCGTGGTTAGGTGGTCATGCGACTGTGGCCAATTTGATCTCACTCACGTCGAGGAGCACCTCACTGATCTCTACTCGCCCCTCCCCTCCCAGGTACTCCTCGCCTGCCCGCCTGGGCTCCTTAGGGCCCCAACAGGAAGCAGTTGTTGGAGCTAAGCAACCACCAGGAGAAAGAGTTGGCAAAACAGCTCAGTTCAAATTGGATCTGACCGAGAAGGAGGCTCAGCAGAAGCGCCTCCCTGAGGACTATGAGCATAGGCTTTCCAAGCAGAGGGAAGACCTGCAGGAGTGCAAGGCCAGGTACAGGCACCTGGAGGCTCATTGGGATGAGATGGTCAGCCAGTTCCAGGCCATGATGTAGTCCCACTGGAAGAAGGTCCTCCAGCTCTTTGTTACCAACAGCACTTTCCTCCAGCCTTTGCCCAAAGCCCCCCACCATGAGGTTGAAGCAGACCACAAGTCGGAATTTATGCCCCCCTCTGACCCGCACAAAAGGACCCCAAAGTGGGAGACTCTCTGCAGCAACACAAGCATTCATTGAATGTATCCATCCCAGGGGCCATAGTTTGGGGACCCCTGATTTAATATAAAAATTGCAAATAATTTTTCTGCCGACCACCCAAATTTTCTCGCAGACCACTGGTGGTCCACATATCACCAGTTGGTGACTGCTGCCTTAGCAAGCATAGCGGCTACTCTGTAATCTGCATTTGATATAAATATCATTTTCTCCATTTTTACTACACTCATCCCTAATACTCAGGTGATAAGTTACTCACTAGTGCCGTGCAATAATTCAGATGTGAAATGCAAAATTTGATCTGCAGCACAGCTAAGCATTCCCGTAATACCAGTTGGAAACACCATCATTTAGGGATCTGTTTTCCTGGTCTTGCAAGACAGCTTTCCATAGGTGAGGTGCAATTTCTAGGAAAAGATGCCCATGGCTTAAGGTATCCCTGACAGGTGTTTGTGTATGCAGCTTTGTTCTCAATTATATTTTACCTTCGAACATGGACAGCCATACCTCATACCCATCCTTGATTACTCAGAAATTGTCATCCCTTTCCTTCCTTCCTTCCTTCCTTCCTTCCTTCCTTCCTTCCTTCCTTCCTTCCTTCCTTCCTTCTTTCCTCCCTCCCTCCCTCCCTCTTTCTTTCATTAATTTTCTTAATTTCTTCCTTCCTTCCTTCCTTTCCCTTCTTCTCTTTCTTTCTTTCTTTTGCTTCCTTCCTTCCTCTCTTCTTCCTTTCCACTTTCTCTTTCTTTCTTTCTTTCTTTCTTTCTTTCTTTCTTTCTTTCTTTCTTTCTTTCTTTCTTTCTTTCTTTCTTTCTTTCTTTCTTCTTTCTTTCTTTCTTTCTTCTTTCCCTCCCTCCCTCTCTCCTTCCTTATCTTTCCTTCCCTTCCTTTCCCTTCCCTTCCCATCCCATCCCATCCTCTTCCTCCTCCTTTCTTCCTTTTCCTTCTTGATTATGATTATGCTTGTCCCCTGAGCCTGACATTGTAGGATGAGAGAGAGAGTGACTGGCCCAAAGTCACCCAACTGGCTTTTGTGCAGGACTACAACTCCCAGTCTCCTGTTTTTTTTTTTACCCTGGTGCCTTAACCACTAAAACCAAACTTTTAGCCAGAAAACAATACAGCAGGCAAAGAGGCTGCTCCTCACTGTTGCTCCTCATCCTGCCGCTGTTGCATTTGTTCTCAGTCACTGTATTTCTGGGTTCTTTCTAAGTACCTTGAAGCTTCCCTCAGATAATATTTGAATACTGTAAGCTGAAAATTACTAGTAAGATTTTCTTGCTTGTAGTTGGAGAGGAGCCAAAGACAACATTTTGGGATGAAGCAGGCAAAAGATAGCATTATTGCTGAGATATGCTTTACTTATTGTATGTGTTAGTGAAGACCCAGCTTTGAAATGTGAAAATATTAGGCATATTTCTTTGCCAAAAATCATGTCCCAAAATGCTTGAAATTATTAGAGAAAACCAGATCCTAGGAAAAAGTGCAAACAACTTCCCCCGTAATTTGGAGAAATGTCCCCCAAATATATATTTTAATGCCAACTAAGTAAAAGGAAAATTGCAAGGGCTCTGAATCAGATTTGTCATATTCTCCAAAATGGAAGCAATAAAACCGAGATGATTTTCCATCTGAAAATGATACTAGTGTGAGCAGGTTTGTTGTTGTTAGTTGCGAAGTTGTATCCAATCCATCACGACACCATGGACAACGTTCCTCCAGGCCTTCCTGTCCTCTACTATCCTCTGGAGTCCATTTAAGCTCACACCAACTTCTTCGGTGACTCCATCCAGCCACCTCATTCTCTGTTGTTCCCTTCTTCTTTTGTCCTCAGTCTTTCCCAGCATTAGGCTCTTCTCCAGTGAGTCCATCCTTCTCATTAGGGGGCCAAAGTATTTGAATTTCATCTTCAGGATCTGGCCTTCTAAAGGGAAGTCAGGGTTGATCTCCTCTAGGACTGACCGGTTTGATCGCCTTGCAGTCCAAGGGACTCCCAGGAGTCTTCTCCAGCACCAGAGTTCAAAGGCCTCAATTCTTGAGCAGGTTTTATTTTTATTTTTTAAAAATAAAAAATTTTGGAGAAAAAAAAGAAAATAATCCAGAATTTATAACTGGTTATTTTAACATTAGCTTAGAATTCATTTTAAACCACAACACCTAATTTATATATATTGGATATTAGTTTTGTTCTAATAAGGCACTAAGACAAAAAAAGTTAAGGAGAATATGCAAACCATAGACTCTGTTGCTCTTTAATCAAAGCTTTGAGGTTACCATCTGATTTATGGTTTTTTAATTTTTTATTTATGCATCTATAAATCATTTCAATCAAATGCTGATTTATGCAAACTAGAATTTAATGACACAATAAAACTTGATTATGTTGTAGGTTTGGATTTTTATCAATCTTCCATAACAGAAGCTCCAAATTCAGCAACAACAGAATTAATCTAAGACTAGTTCAGCGGTCACAAACTGTTGGTCCATGGACCATTGGCGATGTGCGGGAAAATTTTGGTGGCCCGCAGAAAAATCTTTGCATTTTTGCATTTTTTAATATTGCACTAAATCCTCAAATTACGGCCCCTGGGCTGGATACAGTCTGCTGAAGCAATTGCTCCCGCTCGCTGACAGGATGGGGTCCTTCAGGCACTTAGCTTGGCTGCCTGTTTAGTAGCTCCACCCCTTCCTTCCCTCTCTCTCTGGGAATCCAGGCTCTTCAGTGAGCAGTGCGTGAAACTTCAGCAGGACTCCTCAAAAAACACAGTTTGCAAGTGGCCGTTCTAGCGCCCGGGCTGGCTGCAAGACAAACATTCATTCTTGGCCATATTTGAGATTCCTAGCTACAATGGACAGTAAACCTAGGGTTAACCTCAGGTGCTTCTCTCCGCTAACAGGTGGCCAAGCTAAGCGCCTGAAGGACCCCATCCCGTCACCAATTCATATTAGTGGTCCATGGGATTTAAAATTATGAATTTAGTGGTCCCTGAAGTCTGAAAGGTTGGTGACTAGTTAAAGATCCATGTGTCTTCATCAATCAATCTTTTTCTTTAGCAGATTATGTGAATGCAACCATAATCAAATTTAATTCTGGTTAACTTCGCATAGTTGATATAACCGAAGGAAAAGAGAGACGTGGTTGGCTCAACTTGAAATGTTTTATCTGTGCAATGTTAAACTATAATTCTACCCACAGATTAATTAGATCCCACACATCTCATCTTTCCCAACTAATGCCCTCCAGATTCCCAGCAGGGCCCTAGTGGCAGGACAGTCTGGAAGCTTCTGGGAGGAAGTCTGAGAAAACTGGTTTTTAAAAAATCAACATTTGCCATGGTTTCCGTGTCACCCAAACATTGGATGTAGAAGCCTCTCTGAACTACCTCAAGTTTGGAATGGGAAGTACAGACAGCCCTCGATCTGTGTCCATAATTGAGCCCCAAATGTATGTTGCTAAGTGAGACAATTGTTAAGTGAGAAATACCATTTAGTAGTCTTTTGAATTTATGCAGCCTGGATCTGGTCAGACATTCGGGTCAAGTCCAAAATCCTGATGAAATGTTTTGTGAATCAGAAAAGAAACTTTTACTTGCCTTGTTAATGGTAAGCGAACCCCCTAAATATCAGTTTTGAAGTTTTATTATTTGTTTTATCTCTTCTCCCCCCACTTTCTCTTTAAGCTGAAAAAGAAATCAAATTTTGAACCAGTAGAGGGAGCTTTCATCTTGCAAATCTCAGAAAGCACAATGTCTTTTTTTTTTTCTAGACAAGGGTGACCTAAAACCAATAAGGCATTTTTCAAATAGAATAGAATAGAATGAGCTGGAAGGGACCTTGGAGGTCTTCTAGTCCAACCCTCTGCTCAAGCAGGTGAACCTAATGCTTTCCCCCCACTTTAACCCCCACTTCTTCTCCTCTTTTCTCCTTCCCTGTTATCTTTATTTTCACCTGTATTTTACATTTTGATACAATAAAATTATATTAAAAAATATGCCACAATGCTAAACCATACAGCTGTCTCTGCAGCAGCACATTATTTATTTATTTATTTAGCTTGTCAAACATGTAAAAGATAACAGGTATAAGTATAAACATAAACGTGAACACAGTAAATAGGTACAAATAAATGGAGACAGTAGAACAGGGACGGTAGGCACGCTGGTGGGCTTATGCATGTCCCTTACAGACTTCTTAGGAATGGAGTCAGGTCGACAGTAGACAGTCTTAGGTAAAATTATGGGGGTTTGGGGATGTAACAACAGAGTTGTGTATTATTGTGGTTGAAGTTGAAGTAGTCATTGACAGGTAGGACGTTGTAGTGGATAATTTTGTGTACTACGCTTAGGTCAGACCGTAGGCAGCGTAGTTCCAGGTTTTCCAAGCCCAAAATTTCAAGCCTGGTGGCATAAGGCATTCTGTTGTGAGTAGAGGAGTGAAGTATTCTTCTTGTGAAATACTTCTGGACTCTGTCAATTGTGTTCGATATACAGTGCGGATTCCAGGCAGATGAGCTGTATTCAAGAATTGGTCTAGCAAAGGTTTTGTATGCCCTAGTTTGCAGTACAATATTACTGGAGAAGAAGCTTTGCCAGATTAGGTTGACAACTGTTAATGCCTTTTTGGCAATGCTGTTACAGTGAGCTCTGGCACTTAGATCATTTGAGATGAGTACTCCAAGATCCTTGACAGAGTGAGGGTCATCAACGAAGTCAGATCCGCCCAGTTTGTATTTGATGTTCTGATTTTTTTTTTGCCAATATGTAAGACAGAGCATTTGTTGGTTGAGATTTGGAGTTGCCAATTGTTTGGCCATTCTGAAACATTTGGCAAACCACACAGTTATCCACTAGACCAGGAGTGTCAAACTTGTGGTTCGCGAGCCTGATACATCACACGCTGACCATGTCCACCCTGGTTTAGCCCAGGGGAAAAAAGTTGCGATAGGTCTTTGTTCTGACCCCCCTTCTTCCCTCGCCAACACAGAACACACTTCGGACCAAAACTACTTCAACAGGATTTATTGCACAGACAGACAGAGAGATCCTTGGCAGCAATCCACCACGACTAGGGTCTCAGAACCCTCTGGCACTGAGACACGATAGCAGCTATCCAGCATGCCAAGCTCACAAGACGGAACTTTCCCAATAGTTCCTATGTTGACTTCTGCAAAGGGCGTATGCACAATCAGTCCTTTTATAGACTGGAGAGGAGCCTACTTATCAGCATCTGAGAGCAATTACCGCTGGTAACTGCACCCTTGCTCCTTGCGCCTGTGCATGGCGGTAACGAGCATCTAAGAACTCCCTGCTGATGTCTGAGTCACTTTCCCGTGACTCCTCCCCACTGCTCCAAGGCATGGCATCAGTAGCCCCCTTCTTTTGGCTCTCACCGCTGCTCCATGCCTCAGGCGCCTCCTGGTGGCCAACCAGACTCTCCAATCCCTGCTCAGAGTCAGAACCCTGCCCAGGGTTCTCCACATCCTCCAGAGCCGACTCATAGGGACCCTCGCTGTCGGAGTCTGGTGGCAGCTCCAACGGCTCCTGCTGGGCCACAACAGGTCTTAATGCAAAGAAGGGGTCAGACCTGTAAGCTAGTCCAAGTCTTGTCAGGATGGCCAAAGAATAGGTAGCTTGTTTGAACCAGCCTGATTAATCATTTAATCAGAAAAAAGGAGGAGGGATTAAATGAAATTTAGTGAGAACTCTCCTCTTCGCCCCTCCAACCACATCTTATTTATTTATTATTTATTTATTTATTTGGATTTATAAACCGCCCCCTCTCCCAAAAAGGGACTCGGGGCGGTGGTCCTCCATATTGGACCATATTTCCCAGAAGACCTTAGCAAATAATGAAGGATGCTACGAAGGATCACTTAGCAGCATCTTGAAATCCATACATTCCAATTCCTCAGCTTGCCACTTTTTCTGAATTTCAAGAAATTGTCCTTTATTTAGGATTAAACTCTTTTCAAAAGAAAAAGGAACACAGTTTTCTTTTGTAGAGACTTAAGAGCACATAATTACAACAAGGAACCGTTTCACCTGTTACTTCAGTTATGAGGTAACATTTGGTTGATGTGACTCATAAGGAGAACCTCTAACCTGTCCAAACTTGGCCACTTTAAGACTGCTGGACTTCAACTCCCAGAATTCCACAGTATGGCTTGCTGGGGAATTCTGGGAGTTGAAGCCCACCTGTCGTAAGATTGCCAAAGTGGGACACCCCTGCTGTAGATACGATCATTAATAAGATCATTAATCTTAGTTGACTGGTTTTGTGATTTTATTATATTATGTTCAACAATACTTTATTTGAATGCTGTATATTGATTCTAGAAACAACTTAGAGAGAGAGCCATCTCAAATAAACACATGTTTTACATTGCAGGGTATTTGATTAAATTATTAATTATGTTATGACAAATATATTCTAGAATTCTGTTTTAAACCTTTTAAGAGGTGTCTTGTTTGAGTGGAAAACCTGACCATTGGAGGGCTTTGGAAGTCAGAGATTGAATAGGATTTGTAATGAACCATCCTGAGTGAAGGTCTGACCTCATTATAAAGTTATTAACTGACTTTGGGAAAAGTGTTGCTGTTTCCTTTGCCTATTTCTCTTGCCTGCAGGGGGGAAATAATTATATCAAAGAAAAGTGACGTTTTTGTGACTACCTTGAAGCTATCGTTAAACGTACCTATTTAATATGCAGGAGAGGATGAACTACTATGGAGCTTTCAGGCTATGGTAAGTACCATATTTTTGGCACAATAAGATGCACCGGAGCATGAGACTCACCATGATTTTGAAGACGTAAATTTAAAAAAAAGTTTTTGCACTCTGCAGGCCTCCCAAACCCTCTGCACGCCTCATTTTTTGCAAAAAAAAAAAAAAAAAGGGTGGGGGGCTTGCAGAGCTTTTGGACGCTTGTAGAGTACTCCTGGGGGCAAAAACGAGCAAAAACCAGGCCTTTTTTTGTTCTCCTCAGCCCTCAGGAGTACTTTGCAAGCCTCCCAAACCCTCTGCACATCAATTTTTGCAAAGGGAGCAGGATTTCGGTAGGTCAAAATTGCTATAATCAGTGTATAAGATGCACCCAGGTTTTCACCCTCTTTTTTGAGGGAAAAGGGTGCGTCTTATACTCCAAAAAATATCATAATCCCCCCCAAGGAATGTATGTCAAGCATGAAGAATCTTGTCCAGCTAAGTTGCTTTATTGTGCATGTCTATACACAAGAATCTAGTCAACTAATGGTCAACACTAAATTGGACACTGGAAAAGAGTGAACGGAATTCAAGAGAGGTTGAACTCAGATCCTATGTGGAAATATAATGATTCTAGGCCAGTGATGGCTAACCTTTTTGTTGTCACATGACGAAAGCACGCATGTGCGTGCGACATCACACACACACATATGCCCACATCCATAATGCAATGTGTGTGCAACACCACCCTGCCCCCCCGCCCTCCCTGCGCATGCGACTCCCTACACCCCATTTTGGGCCTAGCGGGCCTCCCTGCAGCCTCCTGGGACTAAAAATGAGGGGGGGAATGTGTTTCCCCCACCCTCCCTGCACATGCGCATGTGTCTCCAGCAGGCGCCCTGCCTCCCACGCATGTGGGGCAAAGACCTTAAAATCACCTGGGCAGCTGGAGGCGCGCGCGCATGCACGAGTAGAGCTCATCTGGGGTAACGGTTCGTGTCCCCGCAGAGACAGCTCCGTGTACCACTTGTGGCACACATGCCATAGGTTCGCTATCACGGTTCTAGGCCTCTCTTGACTCCACCTCCAGGCTCTGCCTGTTCCTCTCCTACAGTGTATTTTGAACCCCTTATCAGAATTGAGGAAAATGACCAAACTCTATCTCTTTTTTTAATATCTGAGTTTCTAGATTTGACTTGACTTTAATCTTTAATCTTTATCTTTCTATCTTACAATTTGCATTTTTTTATCGAGGCAAACTGCTTGGAGTGTCTTACAGAGAGAAAAGCAAGAGTTAGGCATAAAAATAACCAAGGTAAGATACAAATAAATAAAATAGAAATATTTGGATCATTACAAACATTAAATGTTTTTTAAAAATAATTAATAATATTCTCAGCCTCTAGGTTGAAAGCATTGGGTATGTCTAGTTTAATGAAAAGAAGGGGTGGGGACACGATAGCAGTGTTCCAATATTTGAGAGGCTATCACAAGGAAGAAGGGGCAATTTATTCTCCAACCCACCTGAAGGATGAGAAACAATGGTTGGAAACTAAGCAATCTTTTCATGACAGATAAAACAATTAATCAGTGGAAAGATTTGCCTCCAGAAGTTGAGAGTGCTCCAACACTGGGGTTTTTTAAGAAGAGATTGGACGACCATTTGTCTGAAATGGGATATGTTTTCCTGCCTGAGGCAGGAGGTTGGACTAGAAGACCTCCAAGGTCCTTTGCAACTCTTTTATTCTGTTATTTGATTGATGTGCCTCACGTTCCTCTCAACATTGCTGACCAGTGACACTGATTCATTGATGGAGACAAACAGAAGTGTGACAAAGGAAGGAATATTCAAGACTGCCTCGAGAAATATGGCTCTTCATTGCATTGAAGACGGTGATTGTTTCCTAACCACCTGGTAAACATAGCAATAAAAACCCCTTTAAACTGAACACCTGTGAGATCCTACTGTCTTTCTACGCATCTTTTCCTGCATGATTGCACCTTGCTCCTGTGAAGTCTTTGTTCTCTTTTGCAGAGAAGAGCAAATACATCACAATAGCTGAGAATTTCTGAGACAGTTTCCCCCAGCTCCAAATGACTCCATTTGACTCAGTTGTTTTGCCCAATGCCTCCCAGTCATTTAAGAAAAAAAAAATTAGTTGCTATGCTGGCATGTCCAAACACGTCACTCTTTTTTCTTTTAAAATATGCTGCACGGATATGGTGGGAATAAGTATAATTTGCAAGAGTAGAAAAGTGTGGAGAGACCCGGGGAATGGTATTTTTGTAATCTAGCTTTCTCCTTCCCCTTATTTCAAAATCTTAGAGCAGTGGTAGTCAACCTTTTTCTACCTACCACCCACTAATGGATCTTTCTTGATGGAAAAATTTCCTTACCGCCCACCAGTTTTGTCCTTCGACTTCTCCTCCTCCTCCTTTCCCCACAACCCAACTCCCTTCTACCAGTGATGATGTTACCTAGTTTGGTAATGAAATGTCTGTAAGAAAACCACCAAGCTCAGAAAGCAGCAAGGATCCCACTATCCCCCACCTCCTCTTTCTCCCTTTCATTCTCCTTTTTGTCTTTTCTGCTCCTTCCCCCCCCCCCCCAAGCTCAGAAAGCAGCAAGGATCCCACTACCCCCCACCTCCTCTTTCTCCCTTTCATTCTCCTTTTTGTCTTTTCTGCTCCTCCCCCCCCCAAGCTCAGAAAGCAGTAAGGATCCCACTACCCCCCACCTCCTCTTTCTCCCTTTCATTCTCCTTTTTGCCTTTTCTGCTCCTTCCCCCACTCCCACCCCATCCCCTTCTAGCACTTCACCAGCTCAGGCATGACCAGAGAAGTTTCTCTTCTCAGAAATGTCTTCAGTGGAGCGGTGAGCACAGGCAAGCGCCGTCCCATCGCCAGGGAAACAGTGAGTGAGGTGAATAACGTGGTTGCTCAGATCACACGGGCGCAGCCCGACCGGAGAAGTTTCTCTTCTCAGAAATGTCTTCTCGGGCTGTGCCCGTGTGATCTGAGCAACCACGTGATTCACCTCACTCACTGTTTCCCTGGCGATGGGACGGCGCTTGCCTGCGCTCCACCAGCTCAGGCGCGACCGGAGAAGTTTCCTCCCCTTCCTCTTCCCACGTGGTTGCTTGTGCACGTGCTTGCGCTCGCCTGCCCACTCACACAAAAGGAGGTTTTAACCTCTGAAATCCCCACCGCCCACCTGGAATCCCAAAATGCCCACTAGTGGGCGGTAGGGACCAGGTTGATGACCCATGTCTTAGAGTAATGTAAACCCACAATTCTTTATGTAACCTGAGATAAAATAATTGTTTTTCATCCCTGGCAGTCTGGGAGTTCTCGTTTTGCCTTAGGCATAAAGCCATCTGGGTGACCTTGGGCCAATCCACTCTCTCACAGCCCTAGGGATGAGGCAATGGCAAGCCACTGCTAAATCGTGCCAAGATGACTGCAGTGACCAGTCAGAACAGAACAGAACAGAATAGAACAGAACAGAACAACAGAGTTGGAAGGGATCTTGGAGGTTGTTAAGTAAGTAAGCTCCCCGCTAGGAGAGTGAGTGCGCAGAGAAGCATAATGAGAGTGGTATGGAAGAACACGCACAAACCAGCATACAAGGACACCGAATAGTATAAATAATAGTAGTTTACTATGTGGAAATATAGAGGTATTCAGAGTTCAATTTACAGTCCAAGTCATACACGGTTCAGTCAGTCAGTTATCAATGTTCTCAGTTAAGGAATGATCCTTCGAACACAGTCCAGTATCAAATAATCAGTTTAACACACACAGCAACTAACAGTAGCAAAACACACAGTAACTCATGATACATCCACCGATCAGCGTCTAACAAACAGAGAGCTAACAGTCATTCTGGCTCCCTCTTATGGCTGCTGGAGGTAACAGCAACCAATCACATTACAGCAGTACTTAAAGAAACAGTACTAACATCCTGGTTTATATATTGCTAACCCAACTGTTAGCTTACATTCCTAACAGAGGTTTTCAAATCCAACTCCTTACTGAAGCAGGAAACTGTATAGCAGTGATGGTGAATCTTTTTGGCACTGAGTGCCCAAACTGGAATGTGCGTGCATGTAAGCGCATGCTGGAGCACCAGAAATGCGAAGACCAGCTGGCTGGCCTGTGCATACCTGTTTTGGGGGCATTTTTTTGGCCATTTTCAGACCATTTGTCAGGCTGTTTGCACCAAATACAGGCTGGAAAATGGCCCGAAAAAACAATCTGTTTTTTGGGCCGCTTTCAATCCGTTTTCTGGCGCCTGTGAAAACCAGATGAGCAGCCGGAGATGGCATGCGTGTCCACAGAGAGCGCTGTGCGTGCCATCTCTGGCACATGTGCCATTGGTTCGCCATCACAACTCTATAGTATTTCAGATAAAGGGTTGTCCAATCTCTACTTAAAACCCTTGAGTGTTGCAGCAACCACAACTTCTGGAGGCAAGCTGTTCCACTGGCTAATTGTTCCAACTGTCAGGAAATTTCTCCTTAGTTCTAGGTTGTTTGTCTCTTTGATAGGTTTCCATCCATTGCTTCTTGTCCTGCCTCCTAATTGCTTTGGAGAATAGGTTGACCCCCTCTTCTTTGGGGCAACCCGTGAGATATTGGAACATAGCTATCTTGTCATCCATATTCCTTCTTTTCATTAAAGTAGACATACGTGATTCCTGCAATCATTCTTCGTATACAATACAATAGCAGAAGGAAAGGGACCTTGGAGGTCTTCTAGTCCAACCCCCTGCCTAGGCAGGAAACCCTATACCGTTCCAGACAAATGGCTATCCAACATCTTCTTAAAGACTTCCAGTGTTGGGGAATTCACAACTTCTGGAGGCAAGTTCTTCCACTGATTAATTGTTCTAACTGTCAGGAAATTTCTGCTCAGTTCTACAGTGCTTCTCTCCTTGATTAGTTTCCACCCATTGCTTCTTGTTTTACCCTCAGGTGCTTTGAAGAATAGCTTGACTCCCTCTTCTTTGTGGCAGCCCCTGAGATATTGAAACACTGCTATCATGCCTCCCCTAGTCCTTCTTTCCATTAAACTAGACATTCCCAGTTCCTGCAACCGATCCTCATATGTTTTAGTCTCCAGTCCCCTAATCATCTTTGTTGCTCTTCTCTGCACTCTTTCTAGAGTCTTCACATCTTTTCTATATCATGGCGACCAAAACTGAATGCAGTATTCCAAGTGTGGCCTTACTAAGGCCTTATAAAGTGGTATTAACACTTCATGTGATCTTGATTCTGTCCCTCTGCTTATATAGCCTAGAACTGTGTTGACATTTTTGGCAGCTGCTGCGCACTGCTGGCTCCTATTTAAATGGTTGTCCACTAGGACTCCAAGATCCCTTTCACAGTTACTACTGTTGAGCAAGGTACCACCTATACTGTACCTGTGCATTTTGTTTTTGTTGCCTGAATGTAGAACCTTACTCTTTCCACCATTGAATTTCACTTTATTAGATAGTGCCCAATGTTTAGGTTTGTCAAGATTCTTCTGTATCTTAAGCCTACCTTCTGGAGTGTTGGCTATTCCTGCCAGCTTGGTGTCATCTGCAAATTTGATAAGTTCCCCATTTATTCCCTCATCCAAATCATTGATGAAGATGTTGAAGAGTACTGGGCCTAAAACAGCCTTGGGGTATTCCACTGCATACTTCCCTCCATGAAGATGCAGTTCCATTAAGGACTACACGTTGAGTGCGGTTGGTCAGCCAGTTATGAATCCATCTGGTGGTGATGCTGTCCAACTCACATTCTTCTACTTTATCTAGGAGTAGCTTATGGTCTACCTTATCAAATGCCTTACTGAAGTCCAAGTAAACTATATCGACGGCATTCTTCTGGTCCACTAATTCTGTCACATTATCAAAGAATGCAATAAGATTAGTCTGGCATGATCTGTTTTTGACAAACCCATGTTGGCTTTTGGCTATTACTTTGCTTGCTTCTAGGTGTTCGCTAATTCGTTGCTTGATTATCTTTTCCAGAATCTTTCCTGGTATTGAGGTCAGGCTGATAGGTCTGTAGTTTCCTGGATCTGTTTTTTCCCCCTTTTTTGAAGATGGGAACCACATCAGCTCTTTTCCAGTCCTCTGGTAGTTCCCCGGTGCTCCAGGATCTCTGAAAGATATAGTTCAGTGGTTCTGAGATCTCGTCTGCCAGTTCCTTCAGAACTCTGGGGTGTAATCCATCCAGTCCTGGTGATTTGAACTCGTCTAGGGTAGACAGATGCTCACTTACCATTTTCTTCCCTATTTCAACTTGTGTTCCTAATCTGATTTTTGTGGTGCTGTTTTTGATAGGTTGGACTGTTTTATCCCTTTGTGTAAAGACAGATGCAAAACATGAGTCAAATAGTTCTGCTTTCTCCCTGTTGCTTGTCACCTTCTTGCCACTTTCTCCTAGCAATGGACCAATTGTTTCCTTAACCTTTTTCTTGTTTTTAACATGTTGGAAGAAGCTTTTTTTTTGTTATTTTTTACTTTTGTAGCAAGCCTTGCTTCATTGTGAGCCTTAGCTTTTCTCACTTCATCTTTCCATGCTCGGGCTATTTGCTGATATTCTGACTTAGTTATGTCCCCCCTTTCCACTTTTTATACTTATCTTTTTTGTCTTTCAATTTGTCAGAGAGTTCTTTATGCAGCCATGCTGGTTTCTTTTGAGAGCTGTTATTTTTCTTCTTCATTGGTATTGTGCTAGACTGGGCTTTTGTAATCTCATTTTTCAAAATTTCCCAAGCTTCTTGAGTTGTTTTTCCCTTGGGGATTCTTGAGGATTTTCATCCATGGAATTTTTCCCAAGCTCTCTCTAAGTTAACATCAATTTTAACAACACCTATATAAATATAGTCTGAAAAGTAACACTGCAAACAGTGTATATCATCTGTACTGTTTGCTATTTGTTGCAAGGAGGCAAATTGCTGGGAGCCAGAAGCCATTTTTTCCCCCTTGTTTTCCTCCCCAAAAGCTAGGTGCGTCTTATACTTCGGAGCCTCTTATACACCGAAAAATATGGTAAGTATTTCTCATCAGAAACATTCGGCATAAAAATCCCTCTAACCAACTTTACCCAACATCCAATATTGAGCCAGCACAAAACATAGACAATCTCTTCAATTTCTCCTCTGGGATCCAGGACTTGTAACAAGCAAGCGTTGATGAAAGCAAAGCAGCAAGGAAATTGAAATGCAAAAAACCTCAGTGCCATTGTCTTGAAAGATCAGCTCAATTATAGATCCCAAGAAAGAAAACAGATGTGGCAACAGATGAGCTCTGGTTTTGGATTAAGAAACTTCGCATTGTTCAGGCTTGGTTGTTCATAGGAGAAAAAAGCATTTAAAGATTTGTGAATCTCTCTCACTCTTTCTCTCTCACTCTCTCTCACTTTCTCCCTCCCTCCCTTCCTCCATCTCACTGTCTTTCTCTTCATTGTCTTCAGATCACGATGCTTCTAGACAAATGCTGAAAGGCATAAAAATTTGCTTTGAAAATAGATCTGCCATAAAATGCTGTAATTCGCTGCCCTGTTCAAATAAAAGGAGAAATTGCTGGGTACCTAATTTTAAGTCAGACAGGCTTCCTTATCTAAAGAGGTTTGAAAGGCTTGAAGTAAGAACAGAAGAAAAAGTGCTTTTTTCTGGAATGCAAGGCAGACGCGAAGGACACAAATGACTTCCTTCATTGGGACTATTCAGAATCTGCTCTTCGGCGTGTTTAGTTTATGCTGAGACTGATTTCGTCTACTTAGTTTCTGGTCTATCTCTAGTGAAATGTAGGAGCACTTTGATCCAAGCATCAGGATAAGATTTCACTCTCAAAAGTCAAACTTACTCCAGATTCTGAGCCGGTGGCCAAGGCAATCAGGAAATATGTAGTGCTTATATACATACCTTTAGCAAATAAAAGAGGTAAAGAAATACAACTAGCTGCAACCTCTTGAAAGCCTTGGGCATATTCTAAGATTACTCCATATTTTAAAAACTATATATGTCAGCCTTGGTTTTTTTGGGACTGTCCATTAAGAACTTTCTGCTTGTTTTTCTATCCTGTTGCTTGCTCCCCATATTCTGGTTTGGCAAGGGCTACATATGACAATCATTGTTGGGGGAACTGTAGTAGTGGTGGGTTCCAGATCCCGGTGCAGCCAGTACGGTGCAATAGGGCCAGGCGTCACGCAGGCACCGTACGCTCCATGTGCATGTGCATAAGCCCTGATCGGTTCAAATACAGGTAAGGAGGGTGGGCGGGCGAGAGGGCCCTCCGGAGCACCCTACCGGAATGGTACCTGGTGCTCCCAGCAGGCACCAGTACGCCCGTACCGGGGCGTACTGGTCGTATCCCACCACTGAACTGTAGCTATTATGCAAAATAACAGAGTTGGAAGAGACCTTGGAGATCTTCTAGTCCAAACCTTGGTTAAGCAGGAGACTCGATACCTGTGATGGTGAACCTATGGCACACGTCCCAGAGGTGACACGCAAAGCCCTCTCTCTGGGCGTGTGCGCTGTCACCAGCTGCTCTTCTGGATTCTGGCACATGCATGCATGCCAGACAGCTCGTCCAGTGCACATGTGCACCGGCCAGCTGCTCTCTTCCAGATTCCTGTGCGCACATGCGCATACCAGGACCCAAAAGAGAGCAGCTGGCCAGTGCCCATGTGTGCCCGACCAACTGTCTGGCATGCATGCGGGTGATGGAACCTAGAAGAGCAGCTGGTTGCCACGAGCATGCGCACCAGTCAGCTGCTCTCTTCCAGGTTCCGGCACTCCGGCATGTCTTCTTAAAATCTTCCAGTGATGGAGCAACTTCTAAAGACTAAAGACAAGATGTTCCACTGGTGAATTATTCTCACTGTCAGGACATTTATCCTTCGTTCTAGGGTGCTTCTGTAGGAAGCCCCGCTCTGCCCCAGATTAAAAGTTGTATGCAGTGGTGGGATTCAGCCAGTTCGCACCAGTTTGGGCAAACTGGTTGTTAAATTACCCACCCACCCCTGGTATCAAAGTGGATCCTGGGCGCTGCCCTGCAATGGAGAAAATGGCAACTGCGTGGCTGGCACAAGGGAAGGTTAAAGCTGCTTTCCCTCTTTCTTCTCCCTGATCCTCCTTCACTCGTGCCGGCCGCGCCGTTGCCCATTTCTCCATTGCAGAGCAGCACCCAGGGTCCACTTTGATAGGGGAGGGGGGTAATTTAACAACCGGTTCGCTCAGGGCCAAGTTGGCCGTAGCGGGAGGATCGTCCTGCATGTGTGGCAAAGCTGGAGGACAGGGATGGGCCACCCTCTCACAACAGCCAACCTGACTCTGGGCAAACCGGTTGTTAAATTATTTGAATCCCATACTGTTTGTATGCCTGCTCTGTCTCCTATCCAGGTGTTAACTGCTGAGGGGTGGTTAAGGTGACTTTACTCTCTGTTTTTAAGGCTCTTTATCTTACAAACAGACTCCATCTAGAATGATCCATGAAACAGGGGACTTACAATACAATAGTAGAGTTGGAAGGGACCTTGGAGGTCTTCTAGTCCAACCCCTTGCCTAGGCAGGAAACCCTATACCGTTCCAGACAAATGGCTATCCAACATCTTCTTAAAGACTTCCAGTGTTGGGGCATTCACAACTTCTGGAGGCAAGCTGTTCCACTGATTAATTGTTCTAACTGTCAGGAAATTTCTCCTCAGTTCTAAGTTGCTTCTCTCCTTGATTAGTTTCCTCTCATTGCTTCTTGTTCTACCCTCAGGTGCTTTGGAGAATAGCTTGACTCCCTCTTCTTTGTGGCAACCCCTGAGATACTCTTCTTCAAAGAGTACTGCCTTCTGTAAAATACAGCCGCACATGGTGTCTTTAAAAGCGGGGGCTGAACCTTTTGACAGGTCCACTATGGCTTAGCATGCATTGGCTACATTTACGGGGTAACTCCTTAATTAAACTACGATGAAAACAGTTTTTTAAAAGAACCTCAAAGGCTAGTTTGCTATATAAAATCCAGTGGACAATAATATTTACTCGTAATGATATTTGTTTCTTTTCTTGTTAACATGTCATCAACAGTCACATGGCTTCAATTACTCGGAAGTAAGACTTCCAGAGTGATAAATACCTCTTAGATAAGGTTGACGTTGCATCTCTTAAGTTATATTCTACTGCTCCCTCTTCCTTCTGCTTCTTCTGCTTCTTTTTTTCTTGACAGCCAAAGTTGAGTTCTTATCTCACTTCTGCCCAAGTGCCTATGTCACAACCTCTCTTCACTTCAAGCTTTATTTCTTCCGCCTGTCCTGGGAAGGGACGGAGATTAAGCCTTCACCCTGTAGCACTTCCCTCCACTCTGGTACCACAGATAATACTCATCTTAAGTAGGAACCATGTTAGCCTTCCATCTCACTGGTATCTCAAGTTCTTTTCCATGTTGCTTCCTTGATCTCTCACTAAAGATAGTGGGAGTGTGAGAAGACTACTGGCAGTGATGCAGACAGAGGCTCTGAATCACCTAGAGAGAATTCCCTTGTGAAAATGGAAATAGTCTATTTAGTCTACTTCCCAAAATTATGGTTTAGAATAGAATAGAATGGAATGGAATGGAACGGAACAGAACAGAATAGAATTACAGAGTTGGAAGGGACCTTGGAGGTCTTCTAGTCCAACCGTGCTTAGGCAGGAAACCTTACACCATTTCAGACAAATGGTTATCCAACATCTTCTTAAAGACTTCCAGTGTTGGAGCATTTACAACTTCTGGAGGCAAGCTGTTCCACTGATTAATTGTTCTAACTGTCAAGAAATTTCTCCTTAGTTCTAAGTTGCTTCTCTTCTTGATTAATTTCCATCCATTGCTTCTTGTCCTACCCTCAGGCGCCTTGGCTTTGGTATTTAACTGATGCACATTTCTCTTATTGTTAGGTCTGCAGGTAGTCCTCAACTTGTGATCATAATCAAGGCCCAAAATTCTGTTGCTAAGCAAGACAGTTAAGTGAATTCTGCCCTATTTTACAATCTGTCTTGCCACAAGTTGTTAAGTGAATCACTGCAGTTAAGTTTGTAACACGGTTGTTAAGTGAATCTGGCTTCATTGACTTTGTTTGTCAGAGGTTCTACAAAAGGCGAACATATGACCCCAGGATACTGCAACCGTCATAAATGTGAATCAGTTGTCAAGCATCCGAATTTTGATCACGCCCATGGGGATGCTGCAGTGATCATAAGTGTGAAAAAATGGTCGTAAGTCACTTTTTTTCAGTGCCATTGTCACTTTGAATGGCCACTAAATGAACTGTTGCAAATCGAGGGCTGCTTGTATTTGGTAGACTTACCATATATCCCATCTTTTCTTCAGAACCTCAAAACACCTGGCTCTTTTTCCTAAAACAAATCCCATCAAAACAACCATATGAAGTATGTGGACTGAGAGAGAAAGCAGCTGGCCCAAAGTTATTCAGCAAGTTTTCGCAGCTGAGGCTGGATGTAGCACACCACAACAGAATTGGAAGGGACCCTGGAGGTCTTCTAGTCCAACCCCCTGATCAAGCAGGAAACCCTATGGCATTTCAGACAACTAGATAAGTACGACTCGGAAATCCTCAGTAACTGTCCAATGTCTTCACCAACAAAAAAAATGGACAAGAGATTGTACAGAGCTATGAAAAACTTACTTGTGTGCAAATGTGGATATGAAAGGCTTCTTCGGTTTTAAAACTTTCTTTGAAAATGTTTCGCTTCTCAGCCAAGAAGCTTCTTCGGTTTCAAAACTGAAGAAGCTTTTGGGATGAGAAGCAAAACGTTTTCAAAATAAATAAAAAAACCCTCAAGAAAGTCCAGTTGCCTGTTGAGTAGCACCGTCACTGGCATGACTGAGAATCTCCATAAACCATGGGTGTCAAGCTCATGTCGTCACGGCAGCGTCAGGTGGGATAGGCTTCAAAAGTTTTAGCAAGGGGTTCTCTGCCCGGTTGCTGGGTGGGTGTAGCCATGGAGGGCGTGGCCTTGTTGGTCTCCTGCACCACGGCAGGGGAAGGTTTGCCCTCCCCAGTCTATGGAGGGTTTCCTCGAGCTTTCAAGAGGGCGAAAACGGCCTCCCCAGGCTCCAGAGGCCCTCTGGAGGCTAGAAATGGGCCTGCTTGTGGCCTTCTCGAACTTCTGGTAGGCCCGTTTTTCACGCTCCTCCTTGTGCACCAGTGGTGGGTTTCAAATTTTTTTAGAACCTCTTCTGTAGGTGTGGCCTGCTTTGTGGGAGGGGTTGCTGGCCATGTGACTGGGTGGGAGTGGCTTGCCAGCCATGTGACTGGGTAGGCTTGGCCAACTTGTAAAATGTGGTGAAACTCACTTAACAGCACTCTTGCTTAGCAACCAAAATGTTGGCTCAGAAACTCTGGCATTTGAAGCACGCAAGTCTTAAAGCTGTCAAGTTACAAGACCCTTGCGCCCCTAATCCTTTAGAAAAAAAACTCCAGGAGTGTTCAAACTTGACAGCTTTAAGACTTGTGGACTTCAACTCCCAGAATTCCTCCTCTCACTCTTCCTCTTGATGATGTGAGGACGGGCGGGGGGAGGGAGCTGGAACCGGTTCTAAACGGCACTATAGATTTATGGAACCTCTTCTATAGAAGAGGTTAGAAATGGCAGGAAACCACCCTTGATGTGCACCCTGCACTTACCTGCATCCAAAACGGGCTGTGTGGGGACTCCCGGGAGAGAAGGGGGAGGGTGGGCGGGGCCAGCCAGGAGTGGGATTTGGTGGTTCTCCAAACTGCACAGAATCTTAGCTAGAGGTTCTCCCGAACTCCTATGAACCCCCAGCAGTGAACCCTCTGGTCATGTGATGTATCGGGCCTTTCCCCCACTTCACTGAACCGGGTGTGGGCATGCCCAGCATGTGACACAGCCCACGAGCCAAGAGTTTGACAGCCTACCCTAGAGAGTTCAGCCTTTATTTCTGAAACAGCCAACCAGATGCCCTTATGGGACTCATAAGCAGCAGCTGAAGATATAAACATATCCTACTGTTGTTTCCCAGACAACTAATAGCTATTGTTAGATTTATCTTTCTAGTGGTTCAGAAACATCTGGAGAGTTGTATCCATATTTGCTCTATTCCAAACAGCCTGAATGGAAACTCTTCGGTACCATAAGTGTGCAAAGAAAGAGAACTTCTTGACCAAATCAAGAAATATATATTTTAGCAGATTAAATCTGCTTTGCCGATTGTAATAAGGGGGAGGGATGAATCTGAGAAGCAAATTTATAACCACAGTGCAGTTTAACAAGCCTTTGGGGTTAATATTATATTTGCTTCTGTTGGTTCAGACCCTGTGATCTTTTTATGAAGTGTGTGGGATAAATGTGCTTAAGGAATACTTTAGAAAAATAAATATTGTCTGTATACCACAGAACATACACAGTGCAGCTAATTGACTGTGATCCATCTTGGGTGAAATATGATCTCTTATCCACTTTCAGCTCCCCAATGTAAAGATTACTTAGCAATTTCTCCTCCAGTAATAAGGGTGACATAATTCATCTGAGGACCAAAGAAGAAGAACCACATTTGGCGCTTAAGGCTTAGAGTGTGTTGGAAGAAATCTCCATCTGGTTCAGTTCCAATCCGTGAGAAAGGTACTGGAGACAAAATGGAGGCTGATTGGCAAAAGGGTCCATTTATTGATGAAGCAGAACCGCTAAACATGTGTATTTCTGGGCAGCTGACCACACGGAGTTGAGAGTAAGGGGATTTTATACCTTCTCTTGGGCTTTGAACTTGAGCTTCCTGTTCCTCTGCAAGAACATGCATTCTATTAGCTGTCGTCAGACTCCCATGGGCCCAGGTAGGGGTCATTGTTAGGGGTATCTCCGTTGGGAGACAGAAAATAGCACAGCAGAATGTGCAGCTAGAGAGAAAGAACGTTGCTAGTAGAAAAAACACATGAATAGAGTTTCAGACACTGCTAGTAAAAACAAGTAGCTTTACTACTAATAATTGCTTCACAAGCAGTGACAGTAGATATATGTCCAAACACACTTCAAAGAACAAACAATTGCTTACAGTCGCAGTTCACGTTCACGTCATTAAGCATAGGACAAGCAGAGAGAGAGTGAGTGAGCTCTCCTGACTCCCTCTTATTGTAAAGTTAATTACAGCTGATAAGTACTTCCACCCATTTAAAGCAACAACGACCATTTGTTATTGTGCATAGATATATGTTGCCTATCCAACACTAGGAGTATACTCCCAACAGTCATGTTTGTCTGAGCTACTTTTGGTTGAAGTTTGGACTGCTGATGCAATGAAGGGGCGTTGGGCAATTCCTATTGTGGCTGACGGCTAATCCTATGTGGCCACATTCAGGCTTGAGAGCTCTGAGGATTGAAAAATCTTGTGGTAGAGATCTCAGTCTTTACTATTCTGGCCTTGTGTTGGTTGAGGAATTCTGGGAGTTGAAGTCCAGGTATCTTAACGTTGCTAAGGTTGAGAAAAACTGGTGTAGGAAATATCTTCCAACCCTGGCATTATCCAGATACACTGATTAATAGTTTCTATCATCCCAAATCCTCATAATACTCGGTTGGGGCAGGATATCCAGAATTAGATAAATAAATGGCACCTTGATTATACTTTAGAAACATAACTTAAGCTTTGAACCTGTAATGTTCCAACAACTCCGATCAGAGATCTCTACCTATGTTGTCTTATTTAAAAGGTATATAAATTTTAAAAACTGTTCAAATTAAATTGCAACAGACATTCAATAAAATGTCAATTCCACAATCTCTATAAATAATGCAGCTGTAGATAGTCTTTTGTAAATGCCCTTTTCTATTAGTAGATTATAAGTATTGGCTTATTTAAAAGTAATTGACTTGGCAGAGGGAAAGGGGATAAACTAAAGAGACGGATTACTGAAATGTTATTCTATAATAGCCCTTTGCGTGAACAGACTCTAGTAAAATGGCAGTTTTAAATATGCTTTTGCAACAATATATGCTAAAAATATGTTTTAAAAATTATTGTTCGAATCAAAAATCTGTGCAGCACCAGTGAGTTCACTGTACATTTGTCATAAGGTACAATTTCCTTGAATTCAAACTCAATTAATGGTGACTTCAGAGAAAGTAGGGGAGGGAGGGAGAGGGGGAGAGAGAGTGTGTGTGTGAGTGTGTATTTCTTAACAACAGTGAAGCAATATTTTCTTCTTGCCTTCTTCTATAGTATTTTTCCCCAGTGCCATCTATGTATTAACACAATCCAACCCTGATTAGCTTTCTCCAGTCTCAGTCAAAGTTGAGTAAAGGTAAAGGTTCCCCTCACACATATGTGCTAGTCGTTCCCAACTCTAGGGGTGGTGCTCATCTCCTTTTCAAAGCCGAAGAGCCAGCGCTGTCCGAAGACGTCTCCATGATCACGTGGCTGGAATGACTAAATGCCAAAGGCGCACGGAACGCTGTTACCTTCCCACCAAAGTGGTTCCTATTTTTCTACTTGCATTTTTACTTGCTTTCGAACTGCTAGGTTGGCAGAAGCTGGGACAAGTAACAGGAGCTCACTCCATTATTTGGAGCTAGGGATTCGAACCGCTGAACTGCCGACCTTTCGATCGACAATCTCAGCATCTTAGCCACTGAGCCACCACGTCCCTGTTGGCTACACATACTATGATACGAAATTTTGTATTTTCTCCCAATGCCTCTTTAAGACTTGCCATTTCATGGCATTTTCCCGCAAATTTACAATTCATCAGGCAACAACAGCCTGAATAGCTAAACTGTTCAACTGGAGCTTTATTTTGCAACGTCCAAGAGTGTAAAAATTATACATCCCCAAGAAAGGAAACTCACCCATCATCAAACTTGCTTGCCTTGTCCCAAGATCAGTGTTATTAAAACATTTCGCGATCATCATTGGCTTAATCAAGGAAAGATGACTTTGAACACCATTGTTCTAGATGAGGAACAGACTTGCTTTTTAAAAATGCAAAGGTTGCTCGGACGGTATAAGAACTAACCTCAGTGTCTCTGTTTGTGAGTCAGTTGCTCTGAGTCATTAAGTGAAAACAAGCTCTTCGCCATCTGGTAATTACCTTTGGGGCCGAGGTGTAAATCCCTGCTCCTTAATCTTACCGCTTTAGAAAAACATTTCCTCATAGGTGGTCCAGATGGCGAGAAATCCTTTACACAATGAATAAAAGAGAAGCAGAAATACACTTTTCTCCAGTAGCAAACACACTCAAGGTTATTTTTTGCCAGTGCCCTTGTTCAACAATTGCCACATAAGGCAGCAAAGTTTTACAACTGATAGTAAACTGAAGCCCGCCTTCAGTGGGGCCCAAACTGCACGACAGGGAGAGAAGAAGATTTAAAGGGTAGGATACTATATTCAAGACTCCATTGTAAAAAGTTAATAAGACTTTTAAGACCACAGGTTGCAATGACATTTTTACGGACCTGTAATAAAACTGTATTAAAAAAACAAACAAAAAAACCTTGAGTATAGACCTGAGGGGGGGGGGAAATAGAGAGAGAGACGATGATTAATTCAGCTGAAGCTATTGCAAATCACTGCAAAAAAAGTAAGTTAGGAAAAGAGAGGAACTCTAAAGCTGATATTGAGGGTCACGCCTGGACCACTTACACAGTTAGACAGAGTGATTGATAGCCTTCAGGCACACAAACTGGGTTTTATCAGCAGCAGAGTAGGAGGAGGCCGAAATAAGGGGGCAACCATGTAATGTATATACAGGCCGCCAAATACAAATAACTGCTAGATGGCAGGTAAAAATAAGTTTTTGTCTACTTGTCTAATAAAGACAAACAGATCCATTAGCCACTAAAAACATAAATAAATTGGGTGTGGGTGTGAATAGATTAACAATGGTTTGGGAAAGAAAGAAAAGGATTTACTAATAGAATAGAATGAAATTTGGTAAATATAGCCAGCGGTATATACTCAATACGATGGAAAGGAATTAGATTAATAATATTACTTGTGAAAAATTAATAAAATGAAATGTTTATTACTTAAAGTTAAATTTGAGGATATATGTTATTAAGAGTAAAAGAGAATAGATGGAAATGATATGTTAAATTTGATTAATTTAATACAATACAATACAATACAATACAATACAATACAATACAATACAATAGCAGAGTTGGAAGGGACCTTGGAGGTCTTCTAGTCCAACCCCCTGCCTAGGTAGGAAACCCTACACCATTTCAGACAAATGGCTATCCAACATCTTCTTAAAAACTTCCAGTGTTGGGGCATTCACAACTTCTAGAGGCAAGCTGTTCCACTGATTAATTGTTCTAACTGTCAGGAAATTTCTCCTCAGTTCTCAGCTGCTTCTCTCCTTGATTATTTTCCACCCATTGCTTCTTGTTCTATCTCAGGTGCCTTGGAAAATAGTTTGACTCCCTCTTCTTTGTGGCAACCCCTGAGATTTAGAGAGGCAAATAATGATGTTGTTTATATATGAAGAAGAAATTAAAATTAAGCGGAAGAATATGGAATGAAAATAGAACGACTAAAATGTAAAATGAAAATATAATGTAAAATGAAATACGCATAAAGGAAAATGTGAAGAGGGAAAAACCGCACCATGCTTTGTTTAAAAAAGAAGTTGAAATATGTAACAAAACAACAACAACAGTGGTTTGGCCTCTCGTCAGGCATGTCTGGAAAGAAGACAGATTCAAAATACTCAAGATGGCTTCCATAGCCATGCAATTGAACCATATACAAAGGAGCTTGCATTGCATTGCATTGCATTGCATGCTATGGCCACCATCATGTCGCTCTATTAAAAATCATTTCATTACAAGTTGACCCCAACTTATGACCTATCACTTAATGGCCCTTTAAAGTTACGACACACCTCTCCAGAAATCTTGTTTTAAAACTCTATACTGGCTTCTGGTATCACATGAAGACATTTTACACATGAGGCAACCATCTGAGTTTTATGAACATTTGCAGAATGCTGCAGTCACATGACTACAACTTGTGATGGGTTTTGATTTTTTTTTTTGCCAGTTTCACCTTGCAGTCCGAAACAGTGGTGGGATTCAATTATTTTTTTTACCACTGGTTCTGTGGGCGTGGCTTGGTGGGCATGGCGTGGCTTGGTGGGTGTGACAGGGAAAGGATACTCCATTCCCTCCCCACTCCAGGGGAAGATTACGACAAAATCTCCATTCTCTCCCGATCAGCTGGGACTCGGGAGACAGAGAATAGATGGGGGGAGGGGGGCAGTCAGAGGTGGTATTAACCAGTTCTCTGAACTACTCAAAATTTCCGCTTCCAGTTCTCCAGAACTGGTCCGAATACCACCTCTGCTCTGAAAGCATACAAACATGAGTAGTTAAATAGGTACCACTTTGGTGAGCACATTCATGGGGACATGAAAGGGGACCCCAACTGGGCAATGGTGCTTCCGACACAACTACCAGTTTCCAACAAACTTCCAGTTTCCAGCAAAAAAAAATGCCCATTGGGGAAAATGGATTTGCTTAAGGACCATGGTGTTTGCTTAATGAATGCGACAAAAGTGTCCCCCCCCCCCAAAAAAACACGCCAGTCATGCGATGCCTTGACTTACAATCACAATGATTTATGGCATCATCCTGGGCTCGATTGCAATCATAGGTTTAGGACTATCTATATAAAAAAGAGCTTCTGACTGATCTGGATTCCTCTAAACTGCCTTGCGAATATAATATGATTGAATAATGATAGGATAATCGAAAACAATGCCAGCTTTATATGGAGTTACCAAGCATCCCGCAAAAGAAAGACATTAAAATTAAATATTGTCTAGCTTTCTGTGTCCTTTGTTTTATTATTAGCATTAATAAAGGAGAATATTTGTAGCTCAGGGTGAAATGAGGGGTCCTTGGCGCTCTTTGAGCTTCCTTGTTTTCTTGCAGACGTTTCATGACCCAACTGGGTAACATCATCAATACTACTAAGGAGTGCTGTTTCCTGTCAGTTTATATCCTGGCGTCTTACTTGCCTATGTGGGTGGGGTTGGTCTTAGAGATTCTTTGATTGGGCTGTTTACTGATGGCTCTTTGGCAGCTTCTTGATTGGGGTGTTGTTTACTTGATTGTGTTGGTCTGAAGTTTTTTTTTATTAGTAGTAGTATTTTGGACTGTTAACCATAGCACCACCAGGGCTCCTCAACCATAAGCTATAGCACGTGTATGGAAATCCTCAGTCCCAAAGGTGCTTTTTTTTCCAAGAGGCAACTGGACTTTCTGCTTTTTCTTTCAGGATGTTTTGCTTCTCATCCAAGAAGCTTCTGTGAGAGCTGAAGAAGCTTCTTGGATGAGAAGCGAAACGTCTTCAGAGAAAAACCAGAAAGTCCAGTTGCCTTGAAAAAAGCACCTTTGAGATTAACTGTTGCATTGATATAATCGTTGGAAGGAACCACTATAAACTACTGATTGTTTACTATTGTTTATTGTTGGAACACTGATGCTTGGTAATTGGGTGAGAAGACAATTCCAGTTACGAAGCACCTATTTTATAAAGCCTTGCAGCCAAATGGCTCCAGATGGAATTGTGAGAATGTCCCTTTTCTCCAGATCAGTCTGTAAGGCCAAGATAGTACTCAGAAACTGGTGCCCTTTGCAGCAAGCCTCCCCACCCATGTTGTATATCTCTTGTCTAGGACAGTTGGGAGGGGTTGATAAACACACCTTGGAGAACAGTAAACCAAATCACTTCGCTAAGTATATATTTGCAGCAAAGGACAGAAAGTGAAATGTATTTGTCTACACCAGGGGTCACTAGTGGGCTGTAAAGGATTTGCAACAGGGCCACGGAAATGGCTGGTGAGCAAGGGCTGAAATGCTACCGGTTTGGACTAGTTCACTGAACCACTAATAAAATGCTACTGGTTTGCCCAAACTGGTATTTTAAAAAAATGAAACTGGTTAGGGTCAACCGGTTTTCTGACGATCGGCTGTGACCCGCGATTTACATTAGCTAGAAAGCAGGATTTCCTGCTTTCGAGCCAATCTAAATCGTGTGGCACAGCAGATTTCCCCCCCCCCCCTCGCTGTTTGCTTACCTTTGCAGGTGCTTGGTAGCAGGCTCCGCCCACCCGCCCAGACATCATCACACCCGTTTTTGAAACTCTGTGCATGTGCGGAATGCCATGCGCATGCACGGAGGTGGTGCACATAAGTGAAGCGAGCGTGTGTGCACGCTCACAGTACTACCGAACCGGTAGCAAAGGTAAGTGGATTTCACCCTTGCGGTGAGCGCATGCATAGCAACACTTTCACGAGCAGCGGTAGAGCGCTTACGCATACGCTTCATTTGCACGAGTGGCTGTTGCACATGCATGATGCTTGTTCAAATGTTTTGTACGTGTACACTTGCCGTCGGGTCACACGGAACCATCCCCTGTCCTCCCCTCTCCCCCCCTCGCCGGTCCGTAAAGCTGGGGAACTCTGGTCTACCCAGACATCCTTTCTGTGGATAAGCCTCTCACATCTGAAGCCTCTATAGCTATGGCAGCTCATTGACAGAAGGGTGCTTTTAAAACGAGCCTGTTCCATTAACACGAAACATGCGCTAGATATGGAACTGGAGAGGTGATGAGAAACAGGGGCTCCCTTGTCTGCAGAGCCCTGTATTCACCCCTTCTTTTAAATGCAATCTTTTATCAAAGTCGCATGTGTTTTCAATGAAAGTCAGATGGGGCTGCCGTTATGCCAGGAAACTGATTCACAAGTACATTTGAAGCTCCCCTATCTTTTCAAGTCCCACCTCATGTTCCCCTCTGTAGGAACACAGAGGGGAAATGGTGGGGTTTGCTCACAACACCGTTTCCCATGATCTGAATCATAAGCGCTGTTCAAAGAACCAGCTGGGACCAAAATGAAAACGTTAAGCATCTCCTCTGAATCAGAAGTAGAAAAGCCAACACCACACAATCTGTTAGTCATCAAACACACACACACACACACACACACACATATATATACAACATATATATATGTTGTATTTGTACTGATAAATAAATAAAGGGAGACTAGTATAGATCTATTTCGAGCTAATTAGCTCTCATCAGCTAGCCATACCCTTACTGGGATTGTAACACTAATACATACACACACACACACACAAACACACACATGTATGTATGTATGTATGTATGTATGTATGTATGTATGTATAAAGATTAGCTGTTAAGGGTTTCAGAAGGGAACATTTCCACACACAAGAAAACTCACAAATCCTTCTTTCTTGGCTCCTAATCTTCATAGTTGTGAATGCATGACAGTAGTTTGGTTCAGGCCTTGTTGAAGCTGAAACGAAAGTAGGCCATGAGAATGTGACCTTTAACATACATAATGCTTGCATAGGTTGATAGTTAACTGCAAATATCTAACTGTGTATAGGATGTTTGCTGACCACAATATTTAACTAACCGTTTATCTAGCTTAGCATAGCGTTTGTATAGGTTGTTGGTTAACTGCAAATATCTAACTGTGTATACGATGCATTATTAGGGATGTTTTTGAAAACCCCTTAACTGCTACATACCTATTAATTGTTTTCTTGTGGAAAATTGCTGAATGTACTTCTTTGTATCTGTCCACTCCCCCGCCCTAAAAAAACTGCTTAATAAAAAGGGTCTGTACAGAACATGTCAGGAGGAATGTAGCCATACATCCTCCAAGCTCTGTGCTTGCCTACCTCGAACTAACTCTTTGTGTGGTGTCTTAATTTGCGGCCTTCGTCCACGTGTGGACCCTCCAAATTCCCGGTGAGGACCGGGGCTCGTTCTCCCACCCAAGGGAGAACCCTGAAGGCCCAGACAGGCGAACCCGGGCTCAAATATGTCGCGACCCTTGCAGCGACATCTGGGGGCTCGTCCTGTCCTGTCTTGGCGTCTTCATGGGCACGATCGTTGTCTAGCGGTGTGCTCTCCTTCACTCCTGTGAACTTACCCGGCCGGACGCGCCACTGTACACGTAAGTCATGGGCACCTCGGGCTAAAAGGTTTCTGCTCATCACCGAGAGGAACTTTTCGCTCTCGTGAAGCGTACTAATTCTCTCCAAAAGATTAATAGCATCACTGTCTATCCGCTTTCTCGAAAATCTATCGCTTACTCTCTATCCTAATTCTCCTTCAGACGATTCTTCCGTTTCTTTTGTTCCTAATCCTTCTCCTTCGGAGGAAACCCCGAAGGTTTCATCACCTCCTTATGAGGCCCCCAAAGTCTCAGTCGCTTCCTCCGCTCCCCTGGCGGAGACTTCTGCTTCTTTTCCTACTGAAACTCCTACTGACTTTCCTGACGTAGATCCACGGGCTGGCTCCTTTTCTGCCTTTGTTGCCTTGTATGTATGTATGAAATGAAGGAAGTTCCTACTAAAGGTTTGCCTTCAACCTGAGTAAAAACCCTCTGCACATTTTTCTGACCAACCTACTCTATTAGTCCTAAAGTAAAAACCTGGCCTCCAGAAGGCAGTTTTGATTTAGATTTTGTCAACAAATTTGCTGATTTTCTGGCCACCATCAGATGAATCAAGGGCCCCACCCAGATGCAAATGATGTGTTAATGAAAGTCTCCATACATCTTGGATCTTTAAAAATATGCCAGCATGAGCCAACCTAGAACCCTGGCTGAATGCAAACAATGTGTGGACAAACATCTCTGTACATTGTTTTTATACATCTTGATATTTAAACATGCCAGCGTGTGCTGGGATATCAAGATAGAATTTGGATCTTTAAAAATTAGCCAACGTCCGTTGGCAGATCCAAATTAGAAATGAACACCCCAGGGCAGAGACAGGCATTAACTATCTAGTGCTTAAGGAGATAGAACAGCCGGGTCACTTCAAGCAAAAGTAAGAAATTTAGCAGGTAACAAAAAGGTAAAGCCTGTCTGAATGGAAGACCTAGGTAATTGGACTGATTTTATTAACATTATTTTTTCTATTCCAAAATTTGATTTTTTTATTTTATTTTCAAAATAATTTTTTTTTCAGTGTCTTTTAATTGACTATGTGGTCTGTATGACTTTTCTGCTTGCCTATTGTTCTCAATTCTTTGCTTTCATAAGACTGTTTTTTTTTTGGATGGAAGATGAAATTGTTTATAAGGACTCTTATGAAAGTTTCCTACCTTGCAATATTGTTGTTTTTGTAACACTAAAAATTGTTTTTTGCTATTTTATTTTTTCACATCTTTTTTTAATAAGCTTTTTAACTATATTTCTGACTTTTATTATGTGTGTCAATTTATTTTTAATTTTTTAGAAACTATGTTTTTTTTTTCTTTAGATTTATTTTTGATTATTTTTTTTCTCATCAAAATGCCTGGGGACTGGCACAATTTTGCCATATGCCACTCAACCAGGCCAAGCAAATTGTTTTATTTTGTTCCTAGTGTTTTGGGGCATCCCCCTCTGGGGACAAAGAAGTTAATTTTTATGATTTGGCCTCTAATCACTATGGCAAATGGATGTCACCTATGTTTTCTTTTTTTTTGGCTCCTTAGAAATAAATTCATTTATTTAGTTAGGGGGTTGGACTAGAAGACCTCCAAGGTTTTTTCCAACTCTACTATTGTATTATTATTGTATTATCTATTTTTAATTTTTGGCCACATTTTTTTTTTCCAGCCTTTATTGCCTTGGGCAAACTTTTTTTTAAAAAAAACTGACAATGGCCTGGCCTATTTTTCATTGGCCTTTTTGTAATTTTGTACTAATTGCACCAGTTTTAATTTTTGGGGTTTTTCCTTATAATTCCACAGGTTAAGCCATTGTGGAACGTGTTAATTGGTCCTTCAGGGACTGTTTTTTCAAACATATAAAAAAAGGAGGGATTTTGGGTACCTAGTAATTTGGTGTACCCCAATTTGGCTAATTTGGCATAGGTAACACAATAGATTTAAAAAGTTTGTTTGCCTCCCCCGCAAGGGGGACGAGGATATGCTGTGCTTGTTTTTACAGATTTTTATGGATTCTAGTACGTGATGTTTGTCTAGACAAGAATATTGTCGTACCAGTTCCCAAATCCAGTTCCAGAGATGACCAAGATGACTTTACAGACAGCACAGTGGCCAATACGATCTTGCCAAAACAGCTGTCCAGTGATATGAAAAACCAAAAACCACCAAAGCAGTGCTGAAACAACGACACGACAACTTATGTGCTGCCATTTTTGCCAAGTTTTTAGTCATCATTAGTCATCATTTGTTTATGTTTACTTGTTTTGTCATCTCACCAAAAAACTCATTTGAACAGTGACTGCAATAAAAATCTATGTGTGCAACTAACATTACACACACTGACTTGAACTGTACATGAAACATTTGCTTTTTATATGCTTGGATCCTGTTTGAATTTTGCCTGCAGTAATTCAACACTTCATTGGTTCGAATTATAAGACTATCTTTCATTGAGGATTAATTGCTTATGATCCTCCCTCTGATGCAATTGCTTTGTATATATTGATAGTAGCAGTTCCTAAAAATGTAACATGTGTTAAAGTAGTTAACTGTATATTTTTAAGTAATAAGCCTTATTGTCTCTTATTTCTTCCTCCTATTTTGCTCTTAATAACAGTCATGCCTTTCCTAATGCTGATCCGGAGTGTTGGATGTGCCTTTTTTTTTTCCAACCACCATTTTATGAGGCCATAGGTTCTGCCGTACCTTTTCAATCTATGGTTGCTCTCCAGAATTCTCTTACTTCACTATCTGAAGTTGTTTTACAGAATAGAAGAGGATTGGATTTGTTATTTTTAAAACAGGGCGGCTTATGTGTAGCTTTAAAAGAAGAATGCTGTTTTTATACTGATAGTTCAGGCATTGTGCTTGATTCTATGGCAGAATTAAATACCCGATTGAAAGACAGAGAGTCAGAACGCTCCAAGTCTCACACATGGTATCAAGGAATGTTTAACTTTTCTCCATGGCTTACAACTTTGCTTTCAGCCCTTATAGGTCCTTTGATTTTGATTTTGATTGCTTGTATCATTGGTCCTTGTGTTATGGGAAAACTGCTCAGGTTTTTGCGTAATCGCCTGGGTGATATAGATAAAGAAATTGATGCTACTCGCAAAGATTTAAACCTACTGCAACACTTGTTACCCTCCTCGCATGACACCTTCAAACAACCGTTGTTAACATTTTCGGATTCAGACTCCGATACAGAAAGTGAGCTTCAATTCCCGGATAAGGTGAATGGTTCTTCTCACTGCCTGCCGGAGGGTGGGCTGTTAGAGGAACGCATAGCCTTGGAGGGATATTGACCTCCTTTTAAAACAAAACAGAGGAGATGTGAATGCATGACAGTAGTTTGGTTCAGGCCTTGTTGAAGCTGAAACGAAAGTAGGCCATGAGAATGTGACCTTTAACATACATAATGCTTGCATAGGTTGATAGTTAACTGCAAATATCTAACTGTGTATAGGATGTTTGCTGACCACAATATTTAACTAACCGTTTATCTAGCTTAGCATAGCGTTTGTATAGGTTGTTGGTTAACTGCAAATATCTAACTGTGTATACGATGCATTATTAGGGATGTTTTTGAAAACCCCTTAACTGCTACATACCTATTAATTGTTTTCTTGTGGAAAATTGCTGAATGTACTTCTTTGTATCTGTCCACTCCCCCGCCCTAAAAAAACTGCTTAATAAAAAGGGTCTGTACAGAACATGTCAGGAGGAATGTAGCCATACATCCTCCAAGCTCTGTGCTTGCCTACCTCGAACTAACTCTTTGTGTGGTGTCTTAATTTGCGGCCTTCGTCCACGTGTGGACCCTCCAAATTCCCGGTGAGGACCGGGGCTCGTTCTCCCACCCAAGGGAGAACCCTGAAGGCCCAGACAGGCGAACCCGGGCTCAAATATGTCGCGACCCTTGCAGCGACACATAGTTATTGTATTTTTCTTTTCCTCCTTTTTTAACCACACAGGGGCAATCACACTTCAAACAGTAACAATGAGGCTTTTAAGAACCACTTTTAGTAACAGTCAATTTACAAAGCCGCCTTTTGACCTTAAAGCTTGATCTACACCAAGCTCTCCAAAGGCACTCTTACTGTAAGAAATGCCTTCGGTTCCACTGTGTTTGTGTGTGTGTGTGTGTGTGTGTGTGTGTTTCCCCCTGTTGCAACTAGAGACATATGTAAGAAGCAGAGTCCATTTATAAATTACTGAGGGACAGCAGGAAGTAGAGGTCATATTTATAAAACCAGCTCAATATGAATTTGACTTTTAATTTCCATGTTTCCAATTTTATTGCCCTCAAGTCAACCTCTTAATAAGCTCCAGGATGCTGATGGGAATAAGGAACAGTGAGCCCCTGTTACCGAGCTAAGTAGCAGGCTTCTAAGGAGTCCATGGATGGTGTGAAAACCAAATGAGATGTTGCAGGCGACCACTCCATAAACACTCCCCTTCATGCGCCTCTTAAAGTACAAATATTGAAATTTCCCAGAATCTAGATTGAATAACTGTAGTGTCCATCGTGAATCACATCTGGAAGATTAAAGAAATCAGCCTCCCAATCAAATGCAGATTAGTCAATAATTAACGCAATGATTTTTCCCATTGCTACTTATGGCTAAGAAACTTAGACTGTGAAAAAAGCAGATAGGAGAAGGGTGCACAGCCTCAAAATGCTGGTACTAGAGTCAATATGATGCATCCCACGGACTGCAAAAGTCACAAGCAAACAAGTCTTAGACCAAACTTCACCAAAAATATCATTTGAAGCCAAGATCGCAAAAGAGAGGCTATCACACTTTGGCCATCTCAGGCAAGCTGACTGTTGTGGCCCACCAGCAACCAGCAGAGCTGGTGAGGGCTTTGGGGAGGAACATGGGCCAGTCCTGGAGTCTGGGGAAGGCTCCGATGAGGGCTCTGTGTTGAAGGCAGAGAGAGGGCCAGAGCCGTATGCCAGTTGTCAGCTGCCTTCAGAGTCAGACATCAGTGAGGCAGACGAACAGCTGGAGCTTGTTCCCAGTATGCTCATACGTAGAGTTGCCAGGAGAAGGGAACAGCTAAAGAACAGGGGTTGACTTGGGAGAAAGGCCACAGGTGGATGATGAATGGCCTCTCCCAGAGGACATAAGAGAGGAGAGAAAGGGGAGTGGAGTTTGCAGGAGACAATTAGCTCACTTACCACATTTTTCGGAGTATAAGACGCTCCGGAGTATAAGATGCACCTTAGTTTTTGGGGAGGAAAATAAGAAGAAAAAAAATTCTGCCTCTGTCTACCAGCATCCATGGTATTCAGCTGACACATGGTAACAAGGTTAGCCAATGAATAGGCATAGCAACTAAATCAGCCAATGTGGGCTATTTGGACTCTGAAACAGTATTTGCCATGTGAGCAACAAGGAGACAGGAAGGAGCTTGGCTTAGCTGAAAACTGAAAGTGAAACTGCTTGTGTTTTGCTTGTATTTACTGCTACCTTGGAAAACCTGCTTTTGGTAATGTATTGTATATTATTATTATTTTGAATCCTACTTATTTGTGTGTGCTTTCTGAATGTGATTGCTGCTGCAAATTCTGACCAGCCAGGTCAGCTTCAGCACTTACTGCAGCCTGATTCAGCACAGCTGATTGGTGGATAGATCGGACTTCCCGAATACCCCCAATCAGCTGTTCCAAGCTGCAGGGATTGCAACAGACCATCACTGCCTCCATGCCTCGCGTTTTTGGCTTCTGGTGGTGGTGGTGGCTACATTTGGTGTATAAGGCGCACCCCGATTGTCACTCTCTTTTTTGGGGGGAAAAGGTGTGTCTTATACTCCCAAAAAATATGGCAATTAGTTCGTGACTCTCCTTGCCAAGTTTTGCAGATATCGGCCTATCAGCTCTCCAAGCCAGAGAAGGTCTGTGACCGTACATCCTCCCTTAAAAGACTTGGCTGCATGTGAATAAGCAGAATTCACAGTAAATTAATTAAAGGGTTCTTTGTTGGGACAAGGAGTTTGCTTCATGCCCTTGGGAAGCCTCAGTCAGAACACTGACTCACTCGAAAAATCAATCATGCTGGAAGTGATCAGCACAGTGTTGACTAGGTATTGACTACGATCAATGTAAATGGGGCTTCCCTTGAGATGCACCCGAAGACTGCAGCTGGTCCAGAATGCGGCCGCGCGGGCAATTATGGGATGTACTAGATACTCCCATGTAACACCTCTCCTGCGCGGGCTGCACTGGCTACCTGTGGTTTTTCGGGTGCGTTTCAAGGTGCTGACTATCATCTTCAAAGCGCTCCATGGCACAGGACCTAGCTATTTGCGGGAGCGCATCCTACCCCATACATCCCTGCGACCAATTCGCTCTCACAGAGGGGGGCTCTTCCGGGTGCCGTCCACCAGACAATGCCAGCGGGCGGCGCCCAGGAGTAGGTCCTTCTCTGTGATGGGCCCGACCCTATGGAATGACCTCCCCCCCGATATTAGAACTACTACCGATCTCCGCTCCTTCCGCAAGAAATTAAAGACCCACCCGTTCCATTTAGCCGGCCTGGCCTAACCGTAGTTTTTAATTTCCAACACTTCTGGCTGGTATTTTAATCCCTGGGGATAGAGTTTTTAGATTGCTTTTAATTTTTGTTTTAGAACGGTTTTATACTGTTTGTTTTTATGGGTATCCGATATTGTATTTTGTATGTGGTTTTAGCTGTGTTTTGTACACCGCCCCGAGTCCCTTCAGGGAGAGGGAGTGGTTTATAAATGTAATAAATAAATAAATAAATAAATAAATAAATAAATAAATAAATAAATAAATAAATAAATAAATAAATAAATAAATAAATAAATAAATAAATAATAAATAAATAAATGCAACATCACTTCACATTCTCCTTATCACTATCTCATATTTGATTGGACAGTAATACAATACAATACAATAGCAGAGTTGGAAGGGACCTTGGAGGTCTTCTAGTCCAACCCCCTGCCTAGGCAGGAAACCCTATACTGTTCCAGACAAATGGCTATCCAACATCTTCTTAAAGACTTCCAGTGTTGGGGCATTCACAACTTCTGGAGGCAAGCTGTTCCACTGATTAATTGTTCTAACTGTCAGGAAGTTTCTCCTCAGTTCTAAGTTGCTTCTCTCCTTGATTAGTTTCCACCCATTGCTTCTTGTTCTACCCTCAGTGTTGATATCAGAAGCAAAGATTTCAACAGATACTTATATTTCATTAGGTCTTTCACGATGGTACTCTAGTTGGAACCCAGATCTTTTTATAGTCCACCTCGCTATCCCAAAGGTGCTTTTTCAAGAGGCAACTGGACTTTGCACTACTCAGGTGACCCCGAGGACACAGATAAACCCACAAGTGGCCTCAGCGACTCTCTAAAAGAATGCAAATTTAGCAGCTGTCTGCAAGGAGTATAAATCCTCCCATTCCCCATCATTCATTCAGAACTGAAGAGGCTTCTTGGATGAGGAGCAAAACGTCTTCAAAGAAAAACAAGAAAGTCCAGTTGCCTCTTGAAAAAAGGACTTTTGGGACAACCATGACCTGGATGACTGACAATCTCCATAGACATCCATCTCTCCATCTTGTAGGAAGATATCCGAGTGGCCATGTGTAATTGTTGAATCAGCACCATATCACTTTTTTTGCACCCCTATTGTTCTGACCTAGGCTTCCCAAGATCATGAAGCAGACTCCTCGTCCTGATAAAACATCTTTTATTTAGGTTAAAGGGAATTTCTCTCCAGCAAAGTCCCAGCAAACAATCTTTCATGAGATTTCACAACTACAGACCTTTATCAGGCTTGGAGAATTGCCAGACCGATATCTTCCAAACCCCACGCCGTAGCAGCAATTACTTGGCAAGAAGTCAGGAACAGATCTTCCCCTAATGTCTGGATGGATGGCAACCGACTAAAACTCAACCCTTCCAAGACGGAGTGGCTGTGGCTTCCGGCCTCCCGGTTCAACCAGGTGCTTCCATCTCTGGCCATTGGGGGCGTCCAACTAGCCCCCATGGAACAGGTGCGCAATTTGGGCGTCCTCCTAGATGCCCGGCTGTCCATGGATGACCATGTAACAGCCGTGGCAAGGGGGGCGTTCCATCAGGTCCGCCTGATGCGCCAATTGCGCCCCTTATTGAACCGGGATGCCCTACGCACAGTCACCCATGCGCTAGTGACGTCTCGCCTGGATTACTGCAATGCTCTCTACATGGGGCTTCCCTTGAGATGCACTCGGAGACTACAGTTGGTCCAGAACGCGGCCGCGCGGGTGATTATGGGGAGGACTAGATACTCCCCTGTAACACCTCTCCTGCGCGAGCTGCACTGGCTTCCTGTGGTCTTCCGAGTGCGTTTCAAGGTTTTGATTATGATCTTTAAAGCGCTTCATGGCATAGGGCCTAGTTACATGCAGGATCGCATCCTGCCCCACACATCCCTACGACCGATTCGCTCACACAGAGAGGGACTTCTCCGGGTGCCGTCCGCCAAACAGTGCCGGGGGGCGACACCCAGGAGCAGAGCCTTCTCTGTGATGGGCCCAGCCCTGTGGAATGACCTCCCCCGTGACATCAGGATTACGTCCGATCTCCGCTCCTTCCGTGTACAGCTGAAGACCCACCTCTTTCAATTATCTGGCCTGGCTCAATCGTAATTTTTCTCTTATTCCTCCTAGCTGTTTTTTAAATTGTTTTTTAAACGTTAAATTTTTAATTACATATTGAGTTCTTACAATTGGGGTATTTTAATGCTAATTTTAACTGTCTATATGATGTAATTTGTTACCTCCTCCGTGTCCGTGTCCGTGTATGTGTATATGTGTTTGGTATGTATGTATGTCTATGTGTTTTTTATACATTTTCTATGTTTTATATGCTCCATTGTACGCCGCCCCGAGTCCTATTTGGAAAGGGAGCGGCTAATAAATTCAATTTATTATTTATTATTATTATTATTAATGAACTGAACTAATGGTCTCCTGCAAACTCCCCTCCCCTTTCGCTCCTCTTTATTCCCTATGGGAGGGGCCATTCACCGTCTACCTGTACCTTTATTCCTGAGTCGACCCTTGTTCCTTAGCTGTTCCATTCTTCCGGCAGCTCTGTGCATGCGCACATTGGGAACGGGCTCCAGCTGTTCTTCTGCCCCACTGATGTCCGACTCTGAAGGCAGCTGATAACTGTCGGACGGCCCTGGCCCCATCTCTGCCTCCGACGCAGAGCCCTCATCAGAGCCTTCCCCACACTCCAGGACTGGTCCATGTTCCTCCCCAACCTCCTCACTGTGTGAGTCTGCCCCCAGGTCCTCTGGCCCCTGGCGGGCCACAACACCTATTGTTCAATAAACATATAGTGTATTTTGTCCATTTATACTGTAACAATGTTGGTCAAATGTCTTTGTTTCAGATGAGATCTCTAGCATCCATCTTTCCATTACATTTTGTGTGACTTGAAGTTTTCCTGCATCGGTTTTGCATAAATCACACACTTCATATCCATAGGTCATAGCTGGAAGAAGCATTATGTTGAAGGTATTTGCTCTTGTCCATCTTCTGGATAATTATTTTCTGCAGTTAGAAGCTGCACCATGTTGCTTTTCTTCTGGGTAATATTTCTTGGGGAATTTTGTATATGGTACAGGTAATCCTCGACTTACGAACACAGCTGAGCCCCAAAATTCTGTTATTAAGCGAAAGATTTGTTCAGTTAATTTTGCCCCCTTTCCTGACCTTCCTTTCCTTCATTATTAATCACGGGAGTTGATTAGTTAGTAACACGATTCTTAATCTGGCTTCCCCGTTGACTTCGCTTGTCGGAAAGTCCCTGGGACAGCGCAACCGTCATCAATATGAATTAGTTGCCAAGCGTCTGAATTTGGATAACATGACCAGGGGGTTTCTGCAATGGTCGTAAGTATGGAAAATGGTCACAAGTCCCCCTTTTTAAGTATCATTCTAATTTTGAACACCTATATTCATTTCTTGGCCAAGATAGTTATATCTTTCTGCTCAGGTCATGCTTAGGCACACGTGAAGAAAGAGTCTGAGATACAGATAGAAGTTCTATCTTCGTGTCATCATCATCATTGCTGCATTAAGTCTGCCAGGAATGGCTGCTCTTTGCTGTCCAGGATGAACCCAGATTCCTAAGAACAATCAACCAATCTTTGTCACTATCTGGAGGTCTGAACTATTACAAAATCTCATTCCAATGTCGATCTGGCTCCACCCGTACCCCTTAGCCAGTCTTCTCAGGAAACTATTAAACTATTTTAAAAAAATCTTCCTAGCTCATTATTGCAATGTGTCAATATCAAACTGTTCCAGTGGCTGACAGTCCCCGCCTTAATTTTTGGCTGTCCCCCCCTTCTCTCTCTCTCTCTCCCCCTCTCTCTCCCTCCCCCCTCTCTCCCTTTCCTCCCTCTCTCTCTCTCTCTGTCTCCCTCCCTCCCTCCCTCTCTCTCCCTCCCTCCCTCTCTCTCTCTCTCTCTGTCTCCCTCTCTCCCTCTCTCTCTCCCTTCCCCCCTCTCTCCCTTCCCTCCCTCCATCTCTCTCCCCTCCCCTCCCTCCCTCCCTCCCTCTCTCCCTCTCTCTCACACACATTCATTTTCTCCTTTCATTTTGATGCCAAACTGATTTACTTATCCTGCAAAGCCCTGACTTAACCATAGTTTACTGAATAAACCATCACATCAGATTTGCAGAACATGCCAATCAGAACGATTACTTTATTTATTCATCAGATTTGAAAAGCTGATTCTATGATGACTCTGGGTGGTAGACAATATTAAAAACAGATTGAAGCAAACATGCAGCCAAAAAAGAAAACCTAATGAACATTGAGTAAACAGCAAAATAAGCACCTCCTCTGACATAACAACATTCTTGTAAGAAGCCACCATACACCCTAATTCTAGGCCTTAAACAAAAGCCAGGTTTTAAGAGCTCATTTAAATGAGGTCATGATAGAAGCAGTATGAATCTCTGGGGCATTGTTGCAACAATGGCCCAATTCCTGTTCCATCAGATGACATTGATCTAAGGAGCCGCCACAAAGAAGAGGGGGTCAACCTATTCTCCAAAGCACCTGAAGGCAGGACAAGAAGCAATGGGAGGAAACTAATCAAGGAGAGAAGCAACCTAGAACTAAGGATAAATTTCTTGACAATTAGGACAATTAATCAGTGGAACAACTTGCCTCCAGAAGTAGTGAATGCTCCAACACTGGAGGTTTTTAAGAACCATTTGTCTGAAGTGGTATAGGGTTTCCTGCCTGAGCAGGACATTGGACTAGAAGACCTCCAAGGTCCCTTCCAACTCTCCTGTTCTGTTCTGTACTTAACATGCCAACCAATTCTGTAACATTTTACAGGCTGAGCCAGGGGTCGGTAACCTTAAACACTCAAAGAGTCACAAAGGTCCTAACTGGAAGCCCCCCGTTCAATTCTGGAGCCAATCGGAAGTCCGGTTCCCCACCATAAAGTCTCCTCCTAGTGCGGCATTCTTTTTCCTCTGCCAACTGGAAGTACGGTTCCCCTACCATAGAGTCTCCTCCTAGTGTGGCATTCTTTTTCCTCTGCCAACTGGAAGTCTGGTTCCCCTGCCATAGAGTCTCCTCCTAGTGTGGCATTCTTTTTCCTCTGCCAACTGGAAGTCCAGTTCCCCCACCATAAAGTGTCCTCCTAGTGCGGCATTCTTTTTCCTCTGCCAACTGGAAGTCCAGTTCCCCCACCATAAATTCTCCTCCTAGTGCGGCATTCTTTTTCCTCTGCCAACTGGAAGTCCGGTTCCTCTACCATAGAGTCTCCTCCTAGTGTGGCATTCTTTTTCCTCTGCCAACTGGAAGTCCGGTTCCCCTACCATAGAGTCTCCTCCTAGTGTGGCATTCTTTTTCCTCTGCCAACTGGAAGTCCGGTTCCCCTACCATAGAGTCTCCTCCTAGCACGGTGTCCTTTTTCTTCTACCTGCCCTAACTGAAAGCCCTATCAATTGTGGAGCCAACCGGAAAACCCGCCTCTTGCCATAGAGTCTGCTGTCAAAATGTGGCGGCGATAGGGAGCTGCAGCAGAGGGATGAAAAAGCCGCAAGCGGCTCCAAAGCTGTGGGTTGTCAACCCCTGGGCTGAGCAGACACGAGAGGAGAAAGGCCATCCCTCAAATAGCCAGGCCTTGTGTCATGAAGTGTGCTCTGGGTAATAATCAGCACCTTGAATTATACCTGGAAATCTACTGGTAACCCGTGCAGCTCAGAAGGCGGCGGTCTTACCTTGGCATACTGCAGCTTACACATGTAACCGCTGCTCTTGTGTTCTGAACCAGCTGTAGCTTCTACATTAAGTTGTTTTCTAGTGCAGAACCAGTGGTGGGTTTCAAAGTTTTTTAGAACCTCTTCTGTAGGTGTGGCCTGCTTTGTGGGAGTGGCTTGCTGACCATGTGATGTGGTGGGAGTGGCTTGCCAGGCATGTGACTGGGTGGGCATGCCAACTTGTAAAATGTGGTGAAGCTCACTTAACAACGCTCTTGCTTAGCAACCAAAATGTTGGCTCAGGAACTCTGGCATTTGAAGCACGCAAGTCTTAAAGCTGTCAAGTTACAAGACCCTTGCACCCCTAACCCTTTAGAAAAAAAACCCAGGGGTGTTCAAACTTGACAGCTTTAAGACTTGTGGACTTCAACTCCCAGAATTCCTCCTCTCGCTCTTCATCTTGATGATGTGTGGACGGGCGGGGGGAGGGAGCTGGAACCAGTTCTAAATGGCACTGTAGATTTGTGGAACCTCTTCTATAGAAGAGGTTAGAACTGGCAGGAACCCACCCCTGCGCAGAACTAAGCACAGGCCATTGCAACACAAGGTGACCAAAGCATGAGTAACCCTCTGAAGAGTTACTAATTCAGAAATTGCAATTGGCTCCCAAGATGGATCTCTGCAAAAGCTTTCCTGATCATAGCTGCCACCTGTGAGTCCAGAAAACCTCTCACATTACACACCAGTCCCAAATAGGGAAGCATAACTCCATTCAGGTCTATAAGTGGAATGTTTCCTATTTCAGGAGGCCCACATAACTAGACTCATTCTATGCCTGAGTTTGCCTCTCCACTTCCAATTGTCTCTAGATGGTGGAACAAATTCAGGAACATCATTTGGTGAGCCTGGAATTGATATGCAGCTGGGTATCATTAGGAAGCATATAATTCCTGAACTCACATCACATGTAGATGTTAAAGAGGAGAGGAGAGCATTGAGCCCTGTGACACCCCGAACATCAGGGGCTTTATCCCAAAGCTGCTTCTTTTTCCAAAGACTACTGGACTTTTTCCTTGAAGACATTCCGTTTCTCATTCAAGAAGCTTCTTCCCTTCTGACTGAGTGGTGGAGAATTGAAGGATTTGCATTTCTTGCAATCATCTGGTCTTTAGCACTCTCTCTAAGGCCACTTGGAAGTGTATTTGTGCCCTCAGGATCCCCTGAATAGTGCAAACAGGTGTGGAACCTTTTTGGAAGGTGCTTTTTCAGGAGGCAACTGGACTTTCTTGTTGAGAAAGTCCAATTGCCTACTGAAAAAGCAACAAGAAAGTCCAGTTGCCTCCTGAAAAAGCACCTTTGGGACAACCTGGATGACTGAGAATCTTTGTAGACATCCATCTCTCCATCTTGTAGGAAGATGTCCATGGCCATGTGTAATTGTAGAACTGGGCACCATATCACTTTTTTTGGCCATCTATTGTTCAATAAACATATAGTGTGTTTTATCCATTTTAATGATGTTAGTCAAAATTTCTTTGTTTCTGCTTCTGGCTGTGAGATCTCTAGCATCCATCTTTCCATTACATTTTGAGATTGAGAATGTCTACAGACTGAAAGGACTGGGTTGTAAAATGAGAATATAAATATATAAAAGAATATAAATCCTTCCATTATCTACCCTTCAGTCAGAACAGTAAAAGCTTCTTGGATGAGAAGCAAAACCTCTTCAAGGAAAAGCAAAGAAAGTCCAGTTGCCTTTTGGAAGAAAGAATCTTTGGGACAACCATGACCCAAAGATGCTTTGAATATCTTAGGGGATGACTGAGAATCCCCATAAATATCAGGGGCCTTAGATTCCATGTTCCCCATCCCAACACTGACCGGAACCATCAACCCAGAATGATTGGGAAACTCTGGCTTAGATAATTTATATAACTAAAGATAGATAGATAGATAGATAGATAGATAGATGGATGGATGGATGGATAGATAGAAAGAAGAGACAGAGAGAGACACACACAGAGAGAGATCAGAGAGACAGAGAGATTAGAGAGAGACAGAGACAGATGATAGATAGATAGATGATAGATAGATGATAGATGATAGATAGATAGATAGATGAAACAGAGAGAGATGAGAGAGACACAGAGACAGAGAGATGAGAGAGTTAGAGATGATAGATAGATAGATATAGATAGATGAGACAGAGAGGTGAGACAGAGTCAGAGAGATGAGAGAGACAGAGATGAGAGCGAGAGAGACAGAGAGAGAGACAGAGAGAGAATGAGAGAAACAGAAAGAGAGATTAGAGAGTGAGAGCGAGACAGAGATGAGAGAGACAAATGATATAGATGGAAAAGAGAGAGATAAGAGAGAGAAAGAGAGATGAGATAGATAGATAGATAGATAGATAGATAGATAGATAGATAGATAGATAGATAGATAGATAATATCCAGAATCAGACTAAAATTGCAATCCTAATTGCATGTTAGCTCAATAAATTCTCTCCATTGTATCATCCAAGAACAGGGGAATGGTTATAACAAGTTCCCTATAATCAGCAGAAGGATTATAGTGTATAAACCATTTAAGTCAGCAAGTTCTTTAAAGTACAATTGCAGCAAAGAGTATTGCTAGTCTTCCATCTATCCTCCTGCCACAAGCAGCGTGAGTCCAGCAAAACCACTCTGCATATACACACACACACTTGGCCCATTTAAAAACTGAGTTCACCCATCATGCCAAGCCATGGTTTGTTTAGGCATTGCTGAGTGAATAAAACCACAGTCGTTGGCTGGACCTTACACAACAGACTAAACCATAAACTTTGGTTTGCCAACCACAATTGGTGGGTTCATATTACACACTAAGCCCATACCAGACAAACCACACTATGGCCTCATGCTATGCACAACCCTAGTAATCCCAATTCATGATTTGCTATGACTGCAAAAGCTGTCTATTTACTTTCCATCTTTACTGGATGACTTTCAGTAAATCAGCAAATTGCCTTTGAATGGTTTAAAAGTAAAAATTGCTAGAAGATTCCTAATCGCTACTCATAATTAGCCTAGTAAAGTCTCTTGACCTACAGTTACTCCAATGCAGCATTGAGTTGGACTATGGAAATCATTCTAGTGCAGGGGTGTCAAACTCAAGGCCATGGGCCAGATCTGACCCGTGGGGTGTTTAGGTCTGGAAATAGCAAAGCACCAGCCTGCAGTGCCTTGGCTGGACAAAATGGGGTGCAGGGAGACGTGCACAGCCCCCCGTACCCTATTTTGGCTAGCAGAGTACTGCAAGTCCAGTTCTACCTCAAAGAATTGACTTGTTTCAGTAATTTAGCCCATAATGAATCTGCTCTTACAATTAGGATGCTTCTTGACATTTAACCAGAATTTCCCTTCTTGTGTAATCTATGATTGTGGATCCTGCACTAGAAAACAGCTTTGTGTCTTTCAGAGATCCTGGAGCACTGGGGAACTACCAGAGGACTGGAAAAGAATGGATGAATTGAAAGACAAAAAAGATAAGTATAAAAAGTGGAAAGGGGGGGGGGGGACATAACTAAGGCAGCATATCGGCAAATAGCCTGAGCATGTAAAGATGAAGAGAGGAAAGCTAAGGCTCACAATGAAGAAATGCTTGCCACAAAAGTAAAAAATAACAACCAAAAAAAGCTTCTTCCAACATGTTAAAAACAAGAAAAAAGTTAAGGAAACAATTGCTCCATTGCTAGGAGAAAGTGGCAAGAAGGTGACAAGCAACAGGGAGAAAGCAGAACTATTTAACTCATGATTTGCATCTGTCTTTATAGAAAGTCATAAAACAGTCCAACCTATCAAAAACAGCACCACAAAAATCAGATTAGGAACACAAGTTGAAATAGTGAAGAAAATGGTAAGTGAGCATCTGTCTACTCTAGACGAGTTCAAATTACCAGGACCGGATGGATTATACCCCAGGGTTCTGAAGGAACTGGCAGACGAGATCTCAGAACCACTGAACGATATCTTTCAGAGATCCTGGAGCACCGGGAAACTACCAGAGGACTGGAAAAGAGCTGATGTGGTTCCCATCTTCAAAAAAGGGAAAAAACCAGATCCAGGAAACTACAGACCTATCAGCCTGACCTCAATACCAGGAAAGAGTCTGGAAAAGATAATCAAGCAATGAATTAGCGAATACCTAGAAGCAAACAAAGTAATAGCCAAAAGCCAACATGGGTTGGTTAAAAACAGATCATGCCAGACTAATCTTATTGCATTCTTTGATAATGTGACAGAATTAGTGGACCAGAGGAATGCCATCGATATAGTTTACTTGGATTTCAGTAAGGCATTTGATAAGGTAGACCATAACCTACTACTAGATAAAATAGAAGAATGTGGGTTAGGCAGCATCACCATCAGATGGATTCGTAACTGGCTGACCAACCGCACTCAACGTGTAGTCCTCAATGGAACTGCATCTACATGGAGGGAAGTATGCAGTGGAGTACCCCAAGGCTCTGTTTTAGGCCCAGTACTCTTCAACATCTTCATCAATGATTTGGATGAGGGAATAAATGGGGAACTCATCAAATTTGCAGATGACACCAAGCTGGCAGGAATAGCCAACACTCCAGAAGATAGGCTAAAGATACAGAAGGATCTTGACAAACTTGAACATTGGGCACTATCTAATAAAATGAAATTCTATGGTGAAAAGAGTAAGGTTCTACATTTAGGCAACAAAAACGAAATGCACAGGTACAGTATAAGTGGTACCTTGCTCAACAATAGTAACTGTGAAAGGGATCTTGGAGTCCTAGTGGACAACCATTTAGATATGAGCCAGCAGTGTGCAGCAGCTGCCAAAAAAGCCAACACAGTTCTAGGCTGCATCAACAGAGGGATAGAATCAAGATCACGTGAAGCACTAATACCAATTTATAATGCCTTGGTAAGGCCACACTTGGAATACTGCATCCAGTTTTGGTCACCACAATGTAAAAAAGATGTTGAGACTCTAGAAAAAGTGCAGAGAAGAGCAACAAAGATGATTAGGGGACTGGAGACTAAAACATATGAAGAACGGTTGCAGGAACTGGGTATGTTTAGTTTAATAGAAAGAAGGACGAGGGAAGACATGATAGCAGTGTTCCAATATCTCAGGGGTTGCCCCAAAGAAGAGGGAGGCAAACTATTTTCCAAGGCACCTGAGGATGGAACAAGAAGCAATGGGTGGAAACTAATCAAGGAGAGAAGCAACTTAGAACTGAGGAGAAATTTCCTGACAGTTAGAACAATGAATCAGTGGAACAACTTGCCTCCAGAAGTTGTGAATGCCCCAACACTGGAAGTCTTTAAGAAGATGTTCCAACACTGCTATTGTATTATATTGTATTGTATTGTAACTTCCTCCTCCTATTTTCCTCACAACAACCCTCTGAGGTGTGTTGGGCTGAGAGAAAGTGACTGGCCTGAGGTCATCCAGTTGGGTTTCATGGCTGAGGTGGGACTTGAACTCACAGCCTCCCACTTTCTAGCATGGTGAACTCAAACCACTAGACCAGGGGTCTCCAAACTTGGCAACTTTACGACTTGTGGACTTCAACTCCCAGAATTCCTCAGCCAGCGCTAGCTGAGGAATTCTGGAAGTCCACAAGCGGTAAAGTTGCCAAGTTTGGAGACCCCTGCACTAGACCAAACTGATTCTTCCTCATAATAATAATAATTTCATTCTTATACTCATCTTATACTGTCTAGCTTTCTGGAGAGCAAATAGCCAAACATGATGGACAATCAAGGAATCTAAGAGAAGGGAAGATGTCTGCACCATCCTGATCCACCCACTGGATTCCTTCCTGATCCCTCCCACTCCAGATCAGCTGACTTTGGTCCAGTATCAGGGATGGAAAATCATAACAGATTTTACACACCTGGGAGCTGCCACTGGATATTGTCACCATTTAACTACAACAACAAAAACTCTGTCTCTCTCAGCGGCTGCAGATGAGATAAAAGCAATATTATGGGGACGAGAGAAGTTGTGGTCACGCAGCCACGATTTATTTATTTATTTTTTCAATTTCTTTAGCTGCCCATCTCAGCCAATAACTCTGAGCGGCTTGCAATTCCCCCAAAAAGGAAAACAATAAAAAGTACTTGGAAAACAATACAAACATCACAAATAAATCCACACAGCAGCCGGGATACGAGGCCAGTTAATGGTAAAGCCAAGAGCCCTTAACACACACAGCGTCCCAAGTTCAGGAATGCAGCCAAGTTTTTACAGTCTTACGAAAGGCCAACAGAATTGTGGCCACTCTAATTTCTGATGGGAAAATATTCCACAAAGCAGGGACCACTGCAGAAAAGGCCCATCTTCTAATCCCGCCAGCCGATACTCTTTGGCTAACGGGATCTGCAGCATGACCAAGCAGCTAGATTAAATTGGATGATAGGAATTCTTGAAAAAAAGAGACTCTTGGGAAAAGTGACAACCCAATCCTAAATCATATAGATTACTTTCCAGTCAGGAGTGGGATTACTGCCAGGCTCCCCTGTACAGTCGTATCCGACTTTAGCATATAGTCCTCATCTCCAGAGGGAGCCAGCATTGTTAAAAGACATTTCCATGGCCATGTGGCCAGCGTGACTGTTCGCTGAGGCACATGGAATGCTGTTACCTTCCCCACCGAGGTGGTACCTATTTATCTACTCACATTGCATGATTTCGAACTGCTAGGTGCGCAGGAGCTGAGGCAAGGGACAGGAGCTCACCCAGTTGCATGGCCCTCGGGGTCTCCAACCCTGGCTGTCAGCTTTCTAGTTGACAAGCTCAGTGTCTTTAACTGCTGAGCCATCGCATTCCCTTCCTTCATTTCTTTACAAAGCTCTTTAAATCATGATTACAATTCTGTGGGTCTCAGCCATGTCTCAGATGCTTAAAATATGGAATAGTCGAAGTGTTCAGAATAATTATTTAGACTAGGGCTCCCCCACCATCTGCAGAATAAAAACTTCTTGGCAAAGATGGAACTTTTTCCTAAGGTGAATTATTCTATTTCCATACAGATAGGACTGTTGTCAGGATAATAATCAGGGAGGGAAAACTTCTGCTGAAGCAGCAAAACCAATTAATTAAAAAGCAGGTGTAGCTGCAATTTATCTATGTATTATAAACCCCATATGCAGTTAAAGGAGCATCAATCAGGTCCTTAAGTAATCTACACCATTTCTTAGCCTGAAGCTCTGTAAAGCAGGCAATGTATTAAATACCACAGAGTTACAGCATTGATAACATCTTCATATATACATCTTCGGTGGTAAAATTCACAAAAGAGGAAGTCATTGAAGTTATGCATCTATTACTGGAGGTGGAGGGGGGGAAATATATAAGATGTTATTCGTTCAGAATTTTGGGACAACCAACCTGCTTTATAGACATCAAGGGATGATACATAATAAAATAAGGGAATGTATTGTGAGCATGGAAAAATAACTGGGAAAGACCAGTTATTTATTCACTGATTCCAGCTTTATGAAATTGTGAAAATGTAGTGTATTAATCAGTATTCAACTAGAGGGGCTAGTAGGTTTATATCTTTTGGTGGGGGTTATGCACTTTTTAATATTCTGATTGTTTTGTGTTTTTGTGGGGTTTGGGGATTTTTTTGGCATTTTAACCTTGTTTTAAACAAAATGAAATATATTTTTTAAAAAGTATGAAAACCCCTGAATATGCAAAACAAGCCAAGTGCTGCATCGGATTTAAAGCTTATATTATCTCATGGGAGGGGGGGGGGGTTGTTGGCTCAATGGTTAAGGATGCTCAGCTCATCAATTTCCAGCTGACAGCCTGGGTTTGAGACCCGAACGCTGCGCAATGGGATGAGCTCCTATTACTTTACCCAGCTCCTGCCTACCTAGCAGTTCAAAAGCATGTAAAATGCGAGTAGATCAATAGGTACCACTTCAGTGGGAAAGATAACAGTATTCCCTGTTTCACTGTACACTCTATGTTGCAGTGAGTTGTCATGCTGGCTACATGACCATGGAAATGTCATCAGACAATGCTGGCTCCCTCAGCTAAGAAATGGAAATGAGCACAGCACAGGACATAATTAGGCAGGGGAAACCTTTACCTTTATTATCTCATGAAGGATGACATTTATTTATCGCCTTCATTTAATCCAGATTTTAAAGGTTTTACATGGAACTACTATACTGTAAGCCAGGGATGGCGAATCTTTTCGGCACCGAGTACCCAAACCGGAAAGTGCATGCATATGCGCATGCCGGAGCACCGGAAACCCAAAGACTAGCTGGCCAGCGCACACATGCCTGTTTTTTGTCTGTTTTTCAGGCTGTTTTCAGGCCATTTTTCCAGACTGTTTTTTGGGCCGTTTTCAGGCCATTTTCCAGCGCTCTGGTGCCTGCGAAGACCAGCTGGCTGGAAACCAGAAGAGCAGCTGGCGATAGCGCGCGTGCCCACAGAGAGGGCTGTGCATGCCACCTTTGGCACGCATGCCAGAGGTTCGCCATCACAACTGTAGGCCATTCATCAATGTATCTCCTGGGGAAAATAAACATAGCTCATAAATAGTCCGCTTTCTTATAGGAGCCGTTGTGGCACAGTGGTTAGAATGCAGTATTGCAGACAGACTCTGCTCAGTGCTAGCAGTTTGATCCTGACTGGCTGAAGGTTGACTCAGCCTTCCATCCTTCTGAGGTTGGTAAAATGGGGATCCAGATTGTTGGGGGCAATATACTGATTGTGTCAACTGCTTAGAGAGGGCTGTGAAGCACTATGAAGCAGTATATAACGTAAGTGCTATTGGTATGTTTATTTCTTAGTGCCAGGCCTTCTATGAGATTTTTCCCATCGTTAGTTTTAAGTCCAGTGAATGCACAAATATATCTGCATACTATTCAGACTTTAATTGAAAAAAATGTCTGTTTTATTTCATAGCTGGATTGTCCTTATCACAACTCCAACATCTTCTTAAAAACTTCCAGTGTTGGAGCATTCACAACTTCTGGAAGCAAGCTGTTCCACGGATTAATTGTTCCAACTGTCAGGAAATTTCTCCTCAGTTCTAAGTTGCTTCTCTCCTTGATTAGTTTCCACCCATTGCTTCTTGTTCTACCCTCAGGTGCCTTGGAGAATAGTTTGTCTCCCTCTTCTTTGGGGCAACCCCTGAGATATTGTAACACTGCTATCATGTCTCCCCTAGTCCTACTTTCTAGTAAACTAGACATACCCAGTTCCTGCAACCGTTCTTCATATGTTTTAGTCTCCAGTCCCCTAATCATCTTGCTCTTCTCCACACTCTTTCTAGAGTCTCCACATATTTTCTACATCGTGGCGACCAAAACTGAATGCCGTATTCCAAGGGTGGCCTTACCAAGGCATTATAAAGTGGTATTAACACTTCACGTGATCTTGATTCTATCCCTCTGTTGATGCAGTCTAGAACTGTGTTGGCTTTTTTGGCAGCTGCTGCACACTGCTGGCTCATATTTAAATGGTTGTCCACTAGGACTCCAAGATCCAAGAGTTTATTGAAAAATAATATCTCTGATGTCTATCGAGATTCTCAGTCATCCAGATCATTGTTGTCCCAAAGGTTCCTTTTCCAAAAAGTAACTGGATTACTTGGTTGCTTTTTTTTTCCTTTGAAAACAATTCGCTGCTCATCCAAGAAGCTTCTTCAGCCCTTGATTGACAAGTGGAACTGAACTGAAGAAGTTTCTTGGATGAGAAGCAAAACATTTTCAAAGAAGAAGAAAAAAGACCAAGAAAATCCAGTTGCCTTTTAGAAAAAGCACCATTAGGATAATATCTCTAACAATCTAAAATTTCCTAGCTAGAAATGCTCTATATCCAAACTGCAGTTGGAGGCAAAAGTTGTAAAGCTTATACAAGCCTTTGTTCTAATTTTAAACATTCTCCCAACAGTAGTATTTAAATACGGGCTAATTCATAAAACACAGGGTCATATGGAAAACAAAATAAACAATAGCAGCTGCAACAAACTTGATAATGGTTTGGAAAAAGGGGAAATGTTGACTGACAAATAAGGTTGGGGCAATAAATAGAGGATCATGGTAACCTAAAGATTACCAGCGCAAGACTGAATCCAACAAGTGTTTGGAATTCTTGTTCCCTTAAGCTATTTCCCTTAGAACAGTGGTTCCCAAACTTTTCTTCACCAAGAAGTGGCTATGCAGCATGCCCATGGCCCAGTAATGGTTTTCTATTTTCTTCACTACCTCTTTGGTAGCAGCAGTGTGCACGCATGCGCAGAAGGTCTCTGATGACTTCTGGGTGGGTGGGCAGAGCTTCGCGCCACTGCCCCTACCGGTTCAACCCATCCAGTGCGAACCGGCAGCATACCACCTCTGCCATGCCCCCCGCACCCAATACTTAACTCAAAATTGAAATCATAACATTTAAGATCCGTGGTGGCACAGTGGTTAGAATGCAGTATTGCAGACTAATTCTGCCGACTGCCAGCGGTTCGATCCTGACCAATTCACGGTTGACTCACCCTTCCCTCCTTCCGAGGTCAGTAAAATGAGGACCCAGATTGTTAGAGGCAATATGCTGACTCTGTACACTAGAGAGGGCTGAAAAGTGAAGAGGTATTTAAGTCTAAGTGCTACTGCCACTGCTATTGCTATTCCTTCAAACTTCCACAGATCGCCATCATGGCCTCCCCAGGGGTCGGCGGACCACAGGTTAAAAACCATTGCCTTAGACGATTTAAGAATTGTGCAGATACCATATTTTTCAGAATATAAGACGCACCTTTCCCCCCCCCTAAAAGAGGGTGAAAATTTGGCTGCATCTTATGCACTGAATGTAGCCCCATGCACCCACTGTCCCCCATCCTTTGGCCTCTACCTCCCAGCAATTTACCTCCTTGCAGCAAACAGGGGAAATGGGGCTTGCAAATGCTGCAATAGGCTATAGCAATCCCTGCAGACTGAAACAGCTGATGATCGGGAGGCACACTTAAACTGAAAGTGAAAGTTGATGTTTGCTCCATGAAGCAAATTGTTGGGAGGCAGAAGCAGATTTTTTTTCTTGCGCTAATCAGGCTGTTTGCTGCAAGAAGGTAAATCAATAACTATAAATGCCTATAGAATGTTCAAATTATTAGACTTATTTTTTTAAAGACTGCTTTATTATTGTTCTAGACAGCTTAACAAAATAAAGAAGCTTTTTAAAATAAATGCTTGATCTGAAGAAGCCCAGTGCTATTGTATCTTCTTTTAAATAGCAAAGAATAATGTATACTCTACTTCCAGAAAGCACATCAATACAATACAATACAATAGCAGAGTTGGAAGGGACCTTGGAGGTCTTCTAGTCCAACCCCGTGCCTAGACAGGAAACCCTATACCATTTCAGACAAATGGCCATCCAACATCTTCTTAAAGACTTCCAGTGTTGGGGCATTCACAAACTACGTTGGATAGGCTCCTCCCCTTGAGTTATTCGTAAGAATAATAAAGGTGGGATACAAATAAATAAATATTTGTCAAGCTCGTTGGCTCAAACTCAGCAGAAGCTGATTCAGGACCTCAACCCAGCCCTGCAAGATAAAGAATCTTTATTGCATTAGGAAGAAGTCATTTTAAGCCCTCAATTGCCCTCTGTCAACATAAGAACGTTGTCCTCGTTTATACGTGTTACAGTTTAGATAGGAGCTACGTTTTTCCGCTTTTCCCATGGCTTTACAGAGGCTATGCTTTGCACTCGTTGGACTCCAGTACAGTTGATTGTTGACATAACCGGCATTCCTACTTTGTAATTCTCCACATAACTTCCTCAGAAATCACGCTACCATGAAATTGCCTAACAGAGAAATTGTGTAGCAAGTGTAATGGTGAAACTCTGAGGCCACCCGTCAACCCAGCTGGCCTCCTAAATACAATACAATACAGAATGTTGCAGGAGGGGACTCTACGAAGAGAATGGGAGAAAACTCCAATATAATAATAATAATAACCTTTCCCAGTCTCACTGTCAATCAATGCATTATGGCAGAAGGGGAATATAAATAGGTTTCATGTTTATGAAGCATGTTAACTGAAATCAACAGGATTTAAGTAATCATCCTTAACTTTTTGGAGGAAAGAAAGAAAGAACAAGAACATTCTTGGACTATTGATTTGGTTGTTGTTGTTGTTAGTTGCAAAGTCGTGTCCGACCCATCACGACCCCATGGACAATGTTCCTCCAGGCCTTCCTGTCCTCTACCATCCTCTGGAGTCCATTTAAGCTCACGCCTACTGCTTCAGTGACTCCATCCAGCCACCTCATTCTCTGTCGTCCTGTTCTTCTTTTGCCCTCAGTCTTTCCCAGTTCTTCTCCAGGGAGTCCGTCCTTCTCATTAGGTGGCCAAAGTATTTGAGTTTCAACTTCAGGATCTGGCCTTCTAAAGAGCAGTCAGGGTTGATCTCCTCTAGGACTGACCGGTTGGATCCCCTTGCAGTCCAAGGGACTCGCAGGAGTCTTCTCCAACACCATAGTTCAAAGGCTTCAATTCTTTGTTGCTCAGCCTTCCTTATGGTCCAACTTTCACAGCCATACATTGCAACTGGGAAAACCATATCCTTGACTAGATGCAAGGCAGGGTGATCTCTGTTTTGTTGGGAAGGTGATGTCTCTGCTTTTTAGTATGCTGTCTAGATTTGCCATAGCTTTCCTCTCCAGGAGCAAGTATTTTTTTAATTTTTTGGCTGAAGTCCCCATCTGCGGTGATCTTGGAGTCCAGGAAAATAAAATCTGTCACTACCTCCATTTCTTCCCCATCTATTTGACAGGAATTGAGAGGGCTGGATGTCATGATCTTAGTTTTTTTAATGTTGAGTTTCAAGCCAACTTTTGCACTCTCCTTCAGTGACATGCAGTCAGGTGAGGCAAGTGAGGCACAGCCTCACCACTCTCATCATGGAAAAAAAAAGTAAAAGGAAAAAGCTGAGCTAGTTGCTGCCTCACCGTGGATGACTCTGCTTAACCTCACTGGTGCTCTCCCTCCCCAAGTGTAGTGACTTCCTCCCCAGGCCCCCATTCATTTCTCTCTCTCTCACACACACAGCTGGATAAAACTATATAAAAATCTAGCCCAGCTTCACTGATTACAAGTTTGAAAAGGCAACGTGGCTCCACCTGCAATCAAACTACACTTGGGGAGGGAGAGCACAAGCGAGCACTGAGGAGACCACAGGAGGAGGCAGGAAGCCAGGCAAAGAGCCATGTTGTAGTACACACACTTCCCCCCAGCCTCTTTCTTTTGGAAGGCTCTTGGCTTGGCTCTCCTCCGGCTTCCCTGTCTCTCCTCTCACCCCAGCCTGCCAGCAGGAGGTGGTGGGTGGGCTTTATTGTGTTCCAGGCATTTCCCACCCAGACAGCAGGCTGCATTTGCAATGGTGGAGGTGTTTGGGAAAGGCAGCAGGGGAATGGGGGGGGGGGGGGATGGCAGAGGAGCTGCTTTCAAGCCACTGGAAACGATATCCAATCCAACTTTTGTGTGTGTGGGGGGGTTTGTTTGAGAGTGAGTGAGAGAGGGAAGGGGTAGGAGAGATAGTCCAATCCAACTTGTGTGTGTGTGTGTGTGTGTGTGTGTTTGAGAGAGGGGGAGGAAGGGAGAGAGGGAGGAAGGAGGGGAAGGAGAAGAAAAAGAAAAAGAAAGAAGGAGCAAAGGAGAAAAACAAATGCTGTCGCTTTAAATTGGAACTGAGCATGCCTGGCTGTGGAATTCTGGGAGTTGAAGTCCACAACTCTAAAAATATTTGAAACTCAGCACTGTGTCAGTGCCTCACCAGTCATAAACCTCACCGCACGTCACTGCTCTCCTTCTACACCCGCATCAAGAGGCTCTTTAGTTCCTCTTCACTTTCTGCCATTAGAGTGCTTTGTTAATGGAAATCTGAGATTAATAAAAGCCAGTTCTTTTCAAAGGCGGGTTGTTAGTTGATCCCATGGTGAGAATAAGCTGGATCTTTAACATAAATGGACGATTTCCTCTTGTTCACTTAGCATAGAATGAGCTGAGTTGAAGAATAGCTTGAAAAACAGTATGTGAATTTGCTTATTAGTGGGACAGTTTGTAGAACCATTCATGTAGGCAAGAATTAAACCGCATTGGTACAATTATGGTAGATAGTTTTACAATAGTGAAACAGCCCCACTGGGGCAGAAACAGTCACCCAATGGTGACCCATTGTTTTCACTGGAAATTTAGGATGTTCCTTTTCCTGATTATTTTTGCTGGATGTATTATATGGATAAAATTATCAGAATCCCTTCTGGAGAGATACAAAACAGTAAATTCAACAATCTGCTTCCTGCCAAACCATTCTAATCTTTGGCTCTGGAAAAGCGTTTGATCATTTGCACTAACTTATAAACATGATTTATTTATTTACATTTACTTATAGAGGCATGTACATTGTTAGTACATGGTAAAAAAATGCAGTTAAAACACCTGGAGCAAAATAGTCCTAAATTGCCCACCCACCAATTGCTTAATCTTAAATCTCTAATGGCCCCAAGCTACATTTTTTTGTGTAGTTTCTGTTTTCTGGTTTGTTTGTTTATTTATTCATCTTATAGTTGTTCTTAGATCATTGTCTCTATTTTCAATGTTTTGCTAATCACTGTTGTGTTTAAATAATTAAAAAAAAACCACCCTCAAATGGAAATATACGTCAACACTTTCTCTAGAACATGCTCAGGGCAGATTTGATTTGGGTCTTCCATAATGTTCCGTGATTCCTTATTATTTCCTCCCCCAGCTCTTAAATCTCCAATTGGAGGTGAATTCTTCATTGCCGTCCGTCTTAAATGGTTTCCCATGGAAAATGATTTTCCCACAGCTGTGAGAAATATCAGAAAAGAGAAAAAAGAGAGACAAAATTTCACACAATTGGAATAGTGATGGACTTGAAGGGAGCAGCAATATTTACATCTGGCACATGACCAACAGGTTACTAGACATTATAGCAATAGCAGTTAGACTTATATACTGCTTTACAGCCCCCTCTAAGCAGTTTACAGAGTCAGCATATTAACCCCAGCAATCTGGGTCCTCATTTTACCCACCTCGGAAAGATGGAAGGCTGAGTCAACCTTGAGCCTGGTGGGGTTTGAACTGCCAAATTGCAGGCAGATGGCAGGCCGCAGAAGTAGCCTACAGTACTGCACTCCACTGTGCCAACATAATAGAGAACCAGCAATCAAAGCCATCTTCCAGCAAGCTGGTTCAGTTGAAGAAGAAGATGACGGGTTGATATCTATGGAGATTTTCAGTTATCCCGGTCATCCTTGTCCCAAAGGTGCTTTTTCAAGAGGCAACTGGACTTTCTGGTTTTTTCTTTCATGACAGGTTAGCAACCATCAGTCTGCCCCATCAACTTCGTGAATTTGAACTATATTATGTAAAATGAAATTAGTGCTTTGCAGAAAATGTCTGCATGTTTTCCACCCATTCGGAGTTGATGAAGGAGATTGGCTTTCAACATTTCATTCAAAGAAGAGCATCTTCTTTGAAGCTTGGTGAAAATCTTATGGTAGGAGTGATATTCTTCAGGTGTATTGAGATGACCAAAGATGTGTCTGTAGATCTTCTCTCCCCTCCCCTCCCCTCCTCTCCTCTCCATTCCTCTCCTCTCCTCCCCTCCCCTCCCCTCCCCACCCCTCCCCTCCCCTCCCCTCCCCTCCGTTCCCCTCCCCTCCATTCCCCTCCCCTCCGTTCCCCTCCTCTCCTCTCCTCTCCTCTCCTCTCCTCTCCTCTCCTCTCCTCTCCTCTCCTCTCCTCTCCTCTCCTAACTGGAATATAATATTCTCTTATGAACTGTCTGAATTATGTGTGGTACAAACTGTTTTTCAATTTTTTTCATCAGATTTGTAGGTACAGGAGATTGACAGATAAACAAGAGGAAAAATGTTCTGGAATTCCTTTTGATCTATAATAACTGTAACCAGATTATTGTATGCGCAAAGATGGAAAGATCTGAAGGTATCCATCATGAAGGAATGGTTGGTGAAGATGATGGAACTTGCTGAGATGGGTAAATTGACTTCCTTGATCAGAAAAAAAACCCCCAGTACCTACATTTACTGGATTGGATTGGAAAGCCGCTATGGATTTTTTGCATAAAACAGAAACAAATGAACTTATGATTTATGATTTTGATGATTAGACAGGATAGATGATAGAAAGAAGAGAGTTACATTGTAGACATAGAGAAAGAGGTAAATTTATAACACTACTTATAATTGTGGTAAAGAGGATTGGAACCTATTACATTTATCTTTTTTCTTTCTTTCCTACTTTTCTTTTACTCTTTCCTTCCTCCTTTCTTGCACTTCTAGTTTTCTCTGATTCCCCCCTTACTTTATATTAGTTTTATTCATTTTTATCTTCCTTTGTAATTTTTAAAAATAAATTATATATACATGTAGATATGTTTGTATGTGATGTGTGTGTGTGTGCGTGTGTGTGTGTGTGTGTGTGTGTATATATATATATGTATGTGTTATATTTGTGCTGATAAAATAAAGGGAGACTAGTATAGATCCATTTCGAGCTATTTAGCTCTCATCAGCTAGCCATACCCTTACTGGGATTCGAACCTGGGCTGTATTATACACTAGGCAAGAGCCTTAACCACTATGCCACAGGCTTCTCCTCCTTTATCAGCTGAGCCAGGGAAATAAGTATGTGTTTGTGTTACAACCCCTGGTATGACCTAATATGGGAGGGAGCTCACTCCTCCCTCTTTCTGTCCTTTCGGCTCATCACAGAAAACCAACCAGGCAGAAACCCATATTTTAATTTTTAATGTTGCCTTTTTATATTTGTGTTATATTTGTGCTGATAAAATAAAGGGAGACTGTGATGGTTTTCTGTGATGAGCCGAAAGGACAGAAAGAGGGAGGAGTGAGCTCCCTCCCATATTAGGTCATACCAGGGGTTGTAACACAAACACATATATATGTATATATATATATATATGTATATATATATATATATATTATATATATATATATATATATATATATATGTGTGTGTGTGTGTGTGTGTGTGTGTGTGTGTGTGTGTGTGTGTGTGTGTATGTATATATATATGCTGGTTTTGTTGTATTCGGGTCTTTTCCCGTGTAAGGTTGAGATTGTCTTTGCAACGTTTCGGCAGGATCTCACCTGCCATCTTCAAGCTGTGGGCTTGAAGCTCACAGCTTGAAGATGGCAGGTGAGATCCTGCCGAAACGTTGCAAAGACAATCTCAACCTTACACGGGAAAAGACCCGAATACAACAAAACCAGCATACCTATACCCGTGAAAATATATATATGACAGAGTAATTGATGGATGATTTTTGAAGGATCTCTTAGTAGCAACAAACAGTACTAAAAAAGTCCCATTCCTTTCCTGGGAATTTAATGAGATGGTAATCGTGGGAAAAAACAAACTACTGGACAGAGACCATACATCATAACGAAGAACTTTATGCTGGCCTCTTGGCCACTTTCATGAGTGGGGTACAGTGCTCCTCCACTTATTTAGTTACAAAACCCAAGAACAATGTGTCATACTCAAGAAACTTTCTCCAAAGTGAACCGGTACCAACCAGTACAGGAGTCCACCCCTGATGTACGGGTAGTGCTCAATTTACAAGTCATTCATTTAGTGACTGTTAAAAGTTACAACTGCATTGAAAAAAGTGGCTTACAACTGTCCTCAGACTTATGACTCTTGCAGCATTCCCTATGATCCCATGATCAAAATTCGGATGCTTGGTCACTGATATGTATTACAATGGTTACAGCATCCCAGGGTCATGTGATCTCCATTTGTGACTTTCCGACAAATAAAGTCAACAGGGGAAGCTGGATTTACTTAACAATTGTATGATTCCTTTATAACTGCAATTATTTGGTTAACAACCACGGCAAAAAAAAAGGTCATAAAATCAGGCACAACTCACTTTATAACACCTTGCTTAGAAATGGAAATTCTGGTTCCAACGCTGGTCATAGGTTGAGGACTACCTACAGAGTCCAACTCAGGAAGGAAAAGATTGTGATGTCAGAAGATGTCAAGCCAAAGCAAGGTAATAGGATCAGGGCTCTACCTTGGATTCGTAGCAAATGAATTCAAATTCAAGTTCTGTTGCAATCAACAGAGGGCTGAATGGTTTTGTAATTGCTCTGTTGTGTCCTGAAATGTATTACCCTTTGCCATCTATCTCATTAAGTCAGGGGTGTCCAAACTTGGGAACTTTAAGACTTGTGGACTTCAACTCCCTAGCTATGCTGGGGAATTCTGGGAGTTGAAGTCCACAAGTCTTAAAGTTCCCAAGTTTGGACACCCCTGCATTAAGTGATCAGTCGACTGAGAAAGCTTAAGTTGTGCCATAGAAGAAAGGAAATAATTATTCTGATGAGACCAATCATTTTTATATCAAAACAGAGGAATGGGCATGGTGCACTTCTGTATGTTTAGATAGCCAGGAGTAGGCTGCTACGGGCTCACCCGGGTTCGGGAGAACCCGTAACTAACATTATGGCCGGTTTGGAGAACCTCCAAATCCCACCCCTGGCTGGCCCTGCCCACCCTGCTCCACCTGTCCCAACAAGTAAGGTAAAAATACGGAGCTCAGAGGCTGACCTCCACTCCTCCAGGAGGCTTAACAGTGAAGCTACAATCGAATGTGGGCAAAAGTTTAGTTTATAGAGTTCTAGAATTTCTTTCTTTCTCTTCAAAAGCTGGAGAGAAGTCATTAGGGAAAGAATTATATTTAGATTCTCAGCCATCATTCTCAGAATCTGAGCATACTAAAATCCACTGTGATCTTAGAGGTCAGAGTCATAATAACTGTTTGCTACTCTTCAACGGAATGCCTATAGGCAATTAAAAAAAACTAATCATGAAAACTGTAATTAGCTTGGAATTTAAAAACTGGCATAAGATTTCATTTTTTTCTTCTTAGGGCAGTGATCTTGGGTGACATAACTATCATTTCAACCAAGGACCTCTTTGCTAACTGGATCTTTTTCTTCAAACTTCACATGCAGACGTGGTATTCAGCTGGTTTGGACTGGTTTGCCTGAACTGGTAGCGGAAATTGCAGGTGGGCCTGCCCACCTGTCCTGGCTCTATGCCATCCTGTTTAGGCATGTTTTTAAGGTTGGGCGCATGTGTGGAAGGCGTGCGGGTGTGCACATGGAGAACCAGTGGTAACAAAATGTGAAACCCACTGCTGTCCATGTGATCACCTGCAAACTTTGTGAGTCTTTCCATACTATTCAAGAGGTTCTCTCTGAAACTGTTTGTACATGTTTTAAAAGTTGCGCCTTGTTTGCAGCTGATACCAAGATGTCCCTTGGAGATGTGCCCCTTTCACTCGCAGCGCTGGCAGGTTGCGTCGCGGAAACGGCAAGCCGATCTGGCATGGTCTCCTCTGCAGCTAGTGCAAGGCGGGAGACGCAGTTTGAATTTGCGTATCGGCTGGGCTCGGCTACTGCACATGCGGCAGCTGTCATCTTCCTTGCCTTCCTCGCTCTCGGGCTCTGCAGCCTTGCAATGTACTCTTTCACACATCTTGTGGAGTGCTTTGGCACTGCAGAGTCTCAGTAGATTTGGCGGCTGATTTGGACGTCCTGGCCTCATCCAGTGCGATCTGTAGAGTGAGGTTAGATTTAGCAAGTAACCTCCTCTGCAGGTTAATGTCCTGCACGCCGCAAATTATGCGGGCCAGAATCAGCTTGTCCATGTCTCGGAATTCGCAATATGCTGCAGCCTTGCGGAGTGTCACAACGTACTCGTTAATTGACTCGCCCTTCTTCTGGTTTCTGATGTTAAACTCATGCCAGTGAACGTGCTTGGATGGCTTGAGTGCATAGTGGGTCCTCAGCGTTTGCTAAAGCATGGACCAGGACCAGGCGACTGATTGTAGCAGTGTCAGCTCAGAGAGGTCTTTCGCCGTCTCTAACACTTCCCGGCCACAGTATGAACAACACGTTCTTCTTGTGGCCTTCAGAAAGGCCCATGAGGTTGTTTGCCTCGAGGAAGCAGTCAAATCGTAGCATGTACAAGTCCCAGTGCTCAGTGACTGTGTCATACGGAGTCGGTGGGGCGTGCATGGCCATTTTGTGTTCAGAGGGCGTTTTGAATTTGCTGCTCAAAAATGGCTGCTCGAAGCTGTGTTGGGCTCTGGGCCGGATGTACTTGCTGGATTGCTATGCTCTTTCGGTTTGCCTAGTTGCCTTCCAATCCCACTTTCATTGCCAGTGTTAAATTGGGTAATGGATAGGCACACACAGGCTAATGGTAACAACAGCTCTTTATTAGGTACAACAAGTGAGAACAATCCAGCGAAGGTTGAGTCTGACAGCAGCCCTTTTATAGGGAGCTGTCAGACCCTTCGACCAATAGGATTAAACCTTTGTTCCCGCTGGAACAGAGGACTTTGGTGGAAACCACTGTAGTTAGAGCAAGTATCTAACAACATACACCCTAAAACGTACGCTTCTGAATATCTTCAACACCTTCTGACTTCACCAACCCTGCCAGCTCCATGCTGAACTGCTTATTGGTGCCTTGTCTGTTCCTTTGTGGCCCACTATTATGGTTAAGGCATCAATGTGATCCTTCCCCCTCTGTGAGTTTTTTCATCCTGGACTACAGCAACAAAATCTTGAAAACTAGCCTGGCTTTTCCCTTCCCTCCTACACCCTGGGGAGTTAGGGTAGAGCTGGTCTGAATTTCCTTGTAATATTTTCTTTGTTTCCCAGGCTTAAAGCATATTTTATTACATGTTTTTATAACAATCTCTGCATAGTTTCTCCAAAATCATCTCTTTGGCTCCCTACATCAGCAACTAGAGTTTCAGATATATGTGATTCAGAAGGTATTACATTTGACATGGCTAAGCACATCCTCCATGAATTGATCTGTTCTTCTTTTAAAACTGTCAGAATTGACATGATTTTTACAATTTAACTAAGCATTGTGGAAGAAGACATATTTCACAGAAGAGAATATTTTTTAGCTTCACAGTTGAACGGTGGGGTCCTTGGTGCTCTCTGAGCTTGGTTGTTTGCATTCAGGCATTTAATCACCCAACTAGGTAACATCATCAATGTGATTGAGTATAAGGTTTATTTCCAGTTTATGTACAGTACAGTGGTTGGATTCAAACTTTTTTACGACCGGTTCTGTGGGCGTGGCTTGTTCGGCGTGGCAGGGGAAGGGTAAAATCTCTATTCCCTCCCCACTCCAGGGGAAGGTTACTACAAAATCCCCATTTCCTCCCGATCAGTTGGGACTCAGGAGGCAGAGAATAGATGGGGGTGAGGCCAGACAGAAGTGGTTTTTACCGGTTCTCCAAACTACTCAAAATTTCTGCTACCAGTTCTCCAGAATTAGTCAGAACCTGCTGAATACCACCTCTGGTACAGTAGTTTGCACTACCAGTGTTGTTGGGAGTGTGGTTTTCTCCTTGGTAGTTCTTTGATTAAGGTATAGTTTTACAATACAATACAATAGCAGAGTTGGAAGGGACCTTGGAGATCTTCTAGTCCAACCCCCTGCCTAGGCAGGAAACCCTATACCTATTTTCTCTCTGGTGGTTTGCCTGGTGCTATGTCCCTGCTTATCTGGGTGTTGGCTATTGGAGAATGCAATTCTAACATCTTTGGATTTCTCTTGTTCTAGGATGCTTATAGTTTCCCAGTTGAAACTATAGTTGTCTGTCCATGTGTTTGCAATTAAGGCATTTTCATCATGTCTTCTGACTGCTCATTCACGTTCATGGAGCCTACCGTGGTAGACTTCTGCCCATCTGTCCTATATAGTGGTTGTTACACTATATATTGTAGATGACATACTTCTTTATATAGATCCTGAATCTCATTGCATTTCATTTCTGTGGACCACCCAGAATTCTAAAACTGTGACAGAGGAAGATACAACTTCTCTCTTTCTACATTTTTCATACTGGACCATGGAGATCATTATTCCCCTCTCCTACTTATGTATCCTTAAGATTTATATTGATTATTTCCTAGTATGATTTGATTGCTTATTTGTATCCTATGACTATCATTAAGTGTTGTACCATGATTTGTGACGAATGTATCATGTCTTTTTATGTACACTGAGAGCATATGCACCAAAGACAAATTCCTTGTGTGTCCAATCACACTTGGCCAATAAAGAATTCTATTCTATTCTACTTTTGCTCCAAACTACTATATCCATGTTCTAATCTTACATGGTAGCCTTTTAGCATCTAATAATAATCTTTTGCATGATGGACCTTGATGTGGTATGTACTGCTTCTTGCTCTGTTTCAGATGGAATGTGAATTGAATCACCCTGCTCAGTAAGAGATACTTACATGGGGTATTCCTGTTAGATATGCAGCTTTCTGGGTTTCTTGATGACCTGGCATGCCTAGACATTTGCAACTGTAATGTCCTAACTTTTTGGCAGTAGAAGTTCTCTACTCTACTGGGAGGATTTCTCATGAAAATATATGAAATTCTTTTTCTGTGTCCTCTGGGTTGCAAGTAAGCTTGGAGAGTTAGGAAACTTTGCAACTTACAAACCGCTTCGCATCAACTTCCCATATGACTAACTCATTGGTTGCCCTTCTAGTCTGGTGAGATTTTGTAGATGTTTTGTTTGATCCTCCTCTGATCCTTCAGACTGGGTCTATGACTTGCCCACTAATCAGGGATGCTTCTTCAGAGGATGGAGGGGGGATGGATTCCTTCTCTTCATGTCTCCGACCACATCTGATTATTCCTCCTCAACGCCTATCTCTCTGTGTATTATGACGTCTACAAAGAAACCACAATAAAAGTTCATACAATGCTTTCTTTATTTTTTATTTTTTGCAATGTAATGCAATGCATTACATTGAATGTATACCCCACAAAGCAAACCCTTAACCAGGGGTGGTATTGACACACCTTCCCTATCTGTTAGCAAATGTGAGCGCATGCTTGCTTTGTTCACACACGCTACCTCTGCACATGCGCACAGCCTTCTGCGCATGCACTTTTGGCAGAAAAAGGGTCTAAATGGGATGCCATTGAGCCAGGGGCAAGTGGGTGGGGCCACCCACAATTTCTGCTACTGGTTCGGGTGAACCAGTCCGAACCGGTAGATTACCACCTCTACCCTTAACAATGCTATGAATCTTGTCTTCCAAGTTCCAAGCACTTCTGCTCTTCCTGCTTGATTTTCCTACGGAGATCAACTACACCCCTGTTGATCACAGGGGAACATGGCATGGAAGGAAAAGGTTAAGCTCCCTCCCTTTGACCCCAGCTCAGCTCAGGCCACCCTCAGTAACGGATACTGGAAAAAACCACCCCAAAACAAAACAAATAAATATATTGAGATGCAACCTGGCCCTAAGATAAGGGTTCAGTTGGTGTCATTGGCATGAACATACATTGTACTCATAGATTTGAACTCCTTGCAGTGAACTTCAACAGTTCTACTCCATCTGAATTGATGTTTGTTTTCTTGTGTCAAGCTGTACATATTTAGTTCCTGTGCTCCCAGATGTTCACAGATCTCAGCAAACCTTCAGTCCCTTTTTTAAACTTCATCTGGTAAATTGGAGTGTGTGACTTTGCTCAATGGTGAGGGTCACAGGGGCCTTGGGGTGGGATTCCAGAACCCACCTTTTCCAAAGTTACTGGGACCCGTTATGAGCTCAAATTAAACCAATTCAGTGTAGTTAATATAATTATCCTGTATGCATTTAGTTTTATTTCTCTTTTGTCCTATTAAACGTCACAGTTCTATGTCAGGCTAGTGCTGTTTTGATGGAAATTTGTACAACTGATGTTTTTGGTTCTTATATTCTGGGTAGGTTTTCCCAGTTGCAATGTAGGGCTGTGAAAATTGGACCATAAGAAAGGCTGAGTGCCAAAGAATGGAGGCCTTTGAACTATGGTGCTGGAGTCTCTTGGACTGCAAGGCGATCAAACCGGTCAGTCCTAGAGGAGATCAACCCTGACTTCTCTTTAGAAGGCCAGATCCTGAAGAGGAAACTCAAATACTCTGGCCACCTAATGAGAAAGGAAGGACTCACTGGAGAAGAGCCTAATGCTGGGAAAGATTGAGGGCAAAAGAAGAAGGGGACAACAGAGAATGAGGGGGCTGGATGGAGCCATTGAAGCAGTAGGTGTGAGCTTAAATGGACTCCAGAGGATGTTAGAGGACAGGAAGGCCTGGAGGAACGTTGTCCATAGGGTCACAATGGGTTGGACACAACTAACAACAACAACAACAACATTCTAGGTAAGCCTCTGAGAGTCATTGATTATGGCAGGACTGAGACGTGAAAAGTAAATAAATGAATGAATGCATTCAATGAACTTTTCAAAGGGCTAGGGAGAGTTACATGAAGTATATTTTTGAGACATTTTATTGGATTTTTAAAGTGCTGAAAGTAAGTTGAATATGAAGATTAGCAAATGTGTTTTGTTAATGTCTAACAAAATTAAAGTATACAGTAGTATGCTTTCCTGTCCTTGCAGCTTTAAAGAAGGGTCAACTGGCAATGTGGTTAGCTTGTGTAGGTAGAACTGGAGTGTATGTGTAAGATGTGTGTGTATGTTGTCCTTTACTGTACCATCTGATATATAAGTAGCCCTTCATTTTTGTTTAGTGACCATTTGAAGTTACAAAAGCACTGAAAAAATGACTTATGACCATTATACCATCCCCATTGTCACATAATAAAAATTCAGGGGCAACTGACTTGTAATTTTGAGGGTTGCAGTGTCGTGGGGTCATGTGATCACCTTTTGTGACCTTCTGACGAGCAAAGCCAATGGGAAAGAAAGATTCACTTAACAACCAGGTTACTAACTTAACAATTGCAGTGATTCACTTAACAGCTGTGACAAGAAAGGTCCTAAAATGGGGGAAAACTCACTTAATAACTGTCTTACTGAGCAATGGAAATTTTGAGCACAATTGTGGTTGTAAGTAGATTATCTGTAGCTCGGTCTGCCCTATGTTTCCCCAACAACTTACCTTTACTTGCTACTTTAGAAATTCAAGGCGATAGCAATAGCACTTAGACTTATATACCACTTCGCAGTGCTGAGTCACTGTGTCAACCTTGAGCCAGCGAGAATTGAGCTGTGAAACTGCAGCCAGCAATCCACAGAAATAGTTTACAGTACTGCATTCTAACCACTGCGTCACCATGGCTCGCTTAGTGATACATGCACTACTCCTTTCTTTAAATTTTCCCTACCAGAGCTACTACGGGAGATAGGCAGGGCAAAGTGAGAGTGGCCTGTTCCAAATCATTTATTAATTTCCATGGCTAAGCATGTTGGGTTGACCCTGATCCTTCCAAGCCTAATCCAACATGTGAATTGCTACAAATCAGAGATGACATGTTTACTCAGAAATAAGCCCTGTATAGAATCATGAGCCTTGATTAAGAATAGACGCTCTGGTTCCTAAATCTACAAAGTAGGGATGATAGCTAACTATAAGTCAGGGGTGTCCAAATTTGGGAACTTTAAGACTTGTGGACTTCAACTCCCAGAATTCCCCAGCCAGCCTGGGGAATTCTGGGAGTTGAAGTCCACAAGTCTTAAAGTTCCCAAGTTTGGACACCCCTGCTATAAGTGATAAGGAAATATAGACCATTAGGCCAGGAGTAAGGAAACTGCGGCTCTGGAGCCGCATGTGGCTCTTTCCACCCTCTGCTGCGGCTCCGTCACCGGTCGGTGCAACAATTTTGAGAGGAACTTCCAGTGGGGTGAGGGGGAAGAGAAGCAGAGTGCGCCAGGAGAAGACTCTATGGTAAGGGGAGAGTTTTCCAGTTGTCTCCACAATTGATAGGGCTTTCAGTTATGACAGGTAGAGGAAAAAGTACGCCGCGCTAGGAGGAGACTCTATGGTGGGGGAACTGAACTTCCGGTCAGCTCCAGAATTGAACAGGGGCTTCCGGTTAGGACCTTTGTGGCTCCCGGTGTTTTCTTTTCTGTGGGAAACGGGTCCAAATGGCTCTTTGAGTGTTTAAGTTTGCCTACCCCTGCATTAGGCCATTGAGAGATGACTGCTGTAGTGGAAATAATGTCTTTATTAAATATATATATATATTGCCACCTACTCTCACAGGGCGACTAAAGGTGGCTTACAAGGATATCAAAGCACAATATAAAAGAAATAATAAAAATAAAATAATAAAAAATAAAAATAATAACCCTCCCTCCCCCCCCGCAGTGACAACACATATCCATACCAGCCATTTAATGGGTTCCATCCTGCTCTGGGTTGGAATGGTGCAGTGGTCTAGAGATGGAGCTCTTGCCTCAAAACCAGGAGGCTGTGAGTTTGATCCTAGGTAGAGGCAGATATTTCTCTCTCTGGGCACAATGAGATTATATCTGCTGAACAAAACTCTGCATTGGCAACAGGAAGGGCATCTGGCCAGTAAACATTCTGCTAGCTCCATTCAGTTGCCCAGACTTCACCCTGCAAGGGATTATGGGGTTGTTAAAAGAAGAAGATGATGACCCTGCTCTGGGTTCCCTAGGCCCGCTAGCAGAACCCCTTCTTTAGGGCCTTCCAAATTAATTTCTGGAGGGATGATGTTCCAGAGAGAGGGGGCCACCATGGAGAAAGCCCTTCTTCTGGCTCCTGCCAGATGTACCGTATTTTTCGGAGTATAAGACACACCTTTTTCCCTCAAAAAAGAGGCTGAAAATCTGGGTGCATCTTATACACAGAATACAGCATTTTTTGCCTCCCGAAACTCCTCCCCCTTCACCAAAATGTCCGTGCATAGCTTGTAGGAGGCTTTAAGAGAGCTCCTGGGGGCTGGGGAGGGCAGAAATGAGTGAAAAATGGCCCATTTTTTGCCCCCCAGCCCCCAGCAGCACTCTATAAGCTTCCTAAAGGCTATCCATGCCCTTTTTTTGACAAAAAAATGGGCCCGTTTTCACGAAAAATGGGCTGTTTTTACTTCTTTTTGCCCCCCCCCCCGAGCACTCTACAAGCCTTCTAAGGGCTATTCATGCCCCTTTTTTTTGAAAAAAAGGGCCCTTTGCAAAAAACGGGTCGTTTTTGGGAGGTTTGCAGAGTGCAAAAACTTTATTTTTTAAATGTTCCTCTTCAAAACCTTGCTGCATCTTACACTCCGGTGTGTCTTATACTCCAAAAAATACAGTATGTCCTTAGGGGATGGGACCGACAACATTCCTTGCCCCCCCCCCCCGCTCTGGTGGGTTGGGTAGATGTAACTAGCAAGAGACAGTCCTTCAGAATGATGCTACTCAAGAGTTAGGATCACATCCTGCCTAGACCAGGGCAATCCTGATTCATTGGCATGATCAGAAAGGACTCGGGGCAGACAAACCAAAGGTCTCAGCTCCACCACTTGTCCTTCCCCACACTAGAGAGACAAATATCCTTGGATAAGCAGTCCTTTAGGCAAGTCCGTTAACGCTCTCCATGTGAAAAATGTTGTAACAATGATTAGCAACCGTAGTTACTCAACATCAGTAAAAGAAGAGAATGGCTTGCAGATCTTGTATATTTCCAAAGCGATTTCTACTGTGTACAAGGTTTTAATTTATTGTCCCGATTAGCTTCCCATTAATCTTCTGTGGCTGATCTCTTGAGAGGCAGAATTATAAGTGCAGGCAGAAGAAAATGCCTCTTGCATCACAGCACATAGACGGCTGATTATTCGCACATTAATTTCACGAAACTGAGCAGCGTTCCCATGCTGCTCACATAGAAAATATGGACACATACTCCACCCAGAGAGTCATACTTTCCAGGCTTGAGAAAGTGCCAAACCACAAAACTCTTTGCTGGATGATGAACAGGGGGATCTAAACAATGAGTTATCTTAACAATAGCCGGCAGATCAAGCATCTTCTGCTTCTTCTGAGCTAAACAAAATGTAAATGCAAACGTTGTAATTGATAGCAGGATTGCATGTTTCATGATTTGTCCTATTACTGCCACACTGGGGGCCGACATCAACAAGAGTGTTTAAAATAACACTGGGTTGATTGCTGTCTGTTCAAATTGCATGTGTTTTTCTATCTCCAGTTTTTGGAACCTACATCAAGAATTGTGGACTTGGGAGGTTCAGGGGCTGCCTAAAGCATGAGCTTAGACTTCTGCAAGAACAAATCAATGCCCGAATTGTAGCAATGGACTATTGACATTTGATTGTTATTTATTAGCATTTGAATTAGAGTACTTTTTCAATAAGAAAAACTTGATAGAAGTGAGGTTTTCCTTCTTCTGACCCAAAATGTTACATGCAAGAACTCAGGAACTACAGTTCTTCAAATAAGTGCAAGTTTATTCCATGCTATCTCTCAACAAGAATCCAAACTACCAATGGTCAAGGCAACTTGGTGGTAGATAAGAGTCAACTGAATTCAAGGACAACTGGACTTAGATCTCTTATGGGCATGAAGGGACTCCAAACTGATGACATTCTTGATTCCTCCGTTGGGTTCAGCCTGGTCATCTACTACACAAAATCTCCAATGTGGACAATTTAGGGTACTTTGGAGATGTACTTAAGAGTGATGGGAAACTGTCAGCTAGTCTGAAACTGGGGGAGGGATCAAGTAAGGGCTTAGCTTAGAGACCTTGCCCACTGTGGCCAACTCACCATGGCCAGTTTGCCATGGGACAGGGCAGCAGTTACTCTAATATTGAAGAAATGACGGAATAAAATCATTAAAGAAAGGATGAGAAAGGAGAAGCACAATGAAACACGAATGACAAAAATTAAAATAAAATATTGTTTTATTTAAAATATTAGTTTAAGTAATTAAATTGAATTGTTGAATTGACTCATGATCAGAGGTGGTATTCAGCCGATTCGGACTGGTTCAGGCAAACCAGTAGTGGCGACCTGCAGGAACTGATAGTGGCGACCTGCGGGTGGACCCGCCCCAGCTGCCCGGGCTCTATGCTGTCCTATTTAGCCACGTTTTCGAAGCCGTGCGCATGCATGAAAGCTGTGCACACGAGCAAAGTGCATCCATGGAAGGCGTGTGTGGTCACAAAGCAAGTGTGTGCAGGTGTGGCACACAGATGGTAAACATCTGTGAAACCCACCTATGCCCACGATGAGTTGTTCCATGGTGAGTTGGCCATGGAAAGTTGGCCAAGCAAGTTGTCCCATTCTGGCCATAAGAGGCAAAAACTTGACTTCCCCCAAGACCCATAAAACCTTATCTGGTCTTTCCCAGAGACAGGAAACCATTTTAGGGAGAGTCTTGTAATTTAGGTGGAGAATAATAACATTTAGCTATTTACGAGTGGCTCTGGTTGTTTGTGCCTGACAAAAAGACAGGGACGATGATCTGCTAATCAAAGAAAGATATCAGAGGCAGGGATGGTGATCTGCTTACCTCCAGCTAGGCTGGCAAATCCAAGAAGCATTTTCTTGCCCATTTGGTCATTAGACACTGCACTTTGATGGTAATTTTGCTGGACACTTTTTTTGTCTCCGCATTTAGAGGTAGTATTCAGCAGGTTCTGACCAGTTCTGGAGAACCGGTAGTGGAAATTTTGAATAGTTCGGAGAACTGGTAAATACCACCTCTGACTGGCCCCGCCCCCATCTATTCTCTTCCTCCTGAGTCCCAGCTGATCGGGAGGGAATGGGGATTTTACATCTTTCCCCTGCCACATCCACCAAGCCACGCTATGCCCACCAAGCCACACCCACAGAACCAGTAGTAAATTTTTTTGAATCCCACCACTGTCTGCACTGAAATATCAAACTCCCAGGAGTATGCGTTAGGATATAAGGAAGGAAAATGTTGGTGAGAGACTGGCTGAGCCAGGAGGGGAGGAGTCAAATAAGGAATTTATCTGGAATCCCTACATGGGCACAAGAGGGCAAAGTCTGACCCCCCTTAAATGTGTTGAACCTTATCCAGTCTGGCCTAGGAGCAAACCGCCAGTCTGAGAAGATTTCTGTGGTATAGGCTTGAGAAATAGCTAACTGAACTCTTCCCATGTTCAATCTGATGGTTTGCACCGGATAGAACAGTAGGAAAAGTGTGTAACACACAAACCCAAATGTGGAGTGGCAATGTTGGTGGAAGAAGAGAAGTACATTGCCTGACTAACTGCAGTTGATGTTGTCCTCAGTAGAGGCAAAGGAAAGAGATTTAGATGCACCATAGCATTGTTTGGGTTCCCTCTGCTTCATATTTCAAATGTAATGTCTTGTGATCATTCAGGCAGTGGTATGACACAGGTGTATCGATCTAATTCTCTGATATGACTATCAATCAACAGGATGATCAATCTCCCAGGATTAATTTCATAGATGTTGTCAACTTGCATTATTATAATTGAGGATGTTGATGATGATGTCTGGATTATAGCAAAGATGACCTCTAGAAAGAAGACTCACTGGAGAAGAGCCTTATGCTGGAAACAATTGAAGGCAAAAGAAGAATGAGGCGACAGAGAATGAGGTGGCTGGATGGAGTCACCAAAGCAGTAGCCATGAGTTTAAATGGACTCCAACGGATGGTAGAGGACCGGAAGGCCTGGAGGAACGTTGTCCATAGGGTTGCGATGGGTCGGACACAACTTTGCAACTAACAACAACAAGAAGAAAGAAGCATCTATGAAAGTCTCCTGAATGGTCCTGTCAAAGTGAATAATAATAATAATATACTTTTCTCTTCCAAGAAGTTCTGGAGATGTCACCAGAAGCTTATTTCATTGTCTCTGTGTGCAATTTATGAAGGGGCAACGGAAAAACATATTTCATGGAAAAGCACTAAAATGAGTTATACTGGGGCTGTCTTGACATTAATTTGTATAGAACATGTCATAAATTGGGTTCTACTGTGATGGCCCTCACCCATGGAGAGATGGTTGATGAGTGGAATATTCTCAGATGTCTCCCTATTGATTTCCTTTTTGTCTAGTTGTGGTTGAAAGAGATACTCTGTCTTTTCTACACCAGGTTTAGAGGAATAAATAACACAAACCAATACCAGGGGCGAGGGATGTGCTTTCAACTCCAACTGTTCCATTTGAAAGCATTTTTTTTCAAAAAGTTGTTTTGCATAATCTTGCCGCTTTGCAAAGAAATTATGCAGAAAATGCTATTTTACCACCAACCTGTGAAGATTTAATTCAAGAGCGGCATTCATATCGTATTCCTGTTGGAAGCACCAAAGCACTTCCGGATTGAAAGAATTAACTGGTGACATCACAAATTGTCCGGGGGGGTGGGGGAGAAGCCCAGTTGGGAGCTCCTTTCATGTCTTTGTTAATGAGCCCACCAAAGTGGTACCTATTTATCTACTCACAGTTGCATGCTTTCAAACTGCTAGGTCAGCAAGAGCTGGAGGGAATGATGGGAACTCACCCTGACACACATCAGCACTTGGGTCTTGAGCTCATGCTTGCAGATTGCCAACCCAGTGCTCTAACCCCATGAACCACCATTACCAATAGCATTGTGGTTGTACCTCTAAGCTAGTACAACTAGGACTCCCACAGAATATTACATCTGCAGCTGGTCTGAAAATCTGGCCAGGTTTTCCATCGCTATTCATTACTTTCCTCATAGGGCCTGCTTGTGTGGCACTAAAAATTCAAATTGATACTTGCAATATGAAAATATCTTTATTAGACCAAGTAAGGATAGGCTTATGTCCTTTGACTGTTAGTAGCTCAGATTCTTATAGTGAGTTCAAGCTTACAATAAATCTTTATATTCATTTGAATTGCTGGGATCTCTTGATTTTTTCTGCACTTGACAGATACTGCCGATACTGGAGACCCCCTAAAGGCAAGTGTGCACATAATCATCATCATCATCATCATCATCATCATCATCATCATCATCATCATCATCATCATCATTAGCTTGTATCACAGCGGCCAGTTGTTTCACCGGATTTGGCATTGATTACTAGTCGGGCTCCACCCAGGGGCCTAGGATGTCATAACGTATTTTCGTAATTTACGTGCGGATCCAAGCAGTGCAGCTTTTTACATTTGACTGATGGTGATTTTGTCAAGTTTTAACTGTTTTAAATGTAATTCCAGTGCTTTTGTAATAGCACCCAGTGTGCTGATTACCACTGGAATTACCACTGCTGGTTTGTGCCATAATCGTTGAATTTCAATTTTTAAGTCCTGGTATTTCGCGATTTTTTCATATTCCTTCTCGGCGACCCTGCTATCACCTGGTATTGCGATGTCTATGATTGTAACCTTATTTTTCTCAACCAGTGTGATGTCTGGCGTGTTATGCACCAGTATTTTGTTGCTCAACCTCAATTTACAAGTCCTGTATTTTGTGATTTTTTCTTGCTGTTTATCTTCAATTTGTGCATCACAAGGTATTGCAATGTCAATGAACCATACCACCACCACCACCACCATCATCATCATCATCATCATCATCATCATCATCATCATCATCATCATCATTTTTTTTATATTATTTGGTAAATCTTCATTTCTCCTTATTTTCCTTTACGTGGATTTTATTTTTTGAACCCATCCCAGTTCAAATGGCTGCTCGCTTTTTGACAATGCATCATGGAATTCAAACACTGGCAAAACCATCTGTTCTCCCTTCCAGAATATGTCACGAGTAATCTGCATAACTCTGCCCATCTTTATGTTGTTTTTAATACCAGAATGATGAAACAAAATTAGGAGCCCTATCAAAATAGGGATAGGAAGAAATAGCTAGAGGTGGTATTCAGCCGAACCGGTAGTGGAAATCATGGGTGGACCTGCCCATCCGGCCTGGCTCTATGCTGTCCAATTAAGGCATGTTTTCAAGCCAAAGCGCATGCGTGGAAGGCCAAGCACATGGGTGGATGGGGCACGTGCAAGCAAAGCATGTGTGCGCATGCACGCGCTCACATGTGTGAACCGGTAGGGAAAGTAAGTGAATGCCACCCCTGGAAACCTTCAGCCTTCAGGTGCAGAATACTTAGAGACTTCCTAGGAATGAATAGACTTACAGTTCTGTTCAAGAACAATTTGCTTTGCATATTCTGTTTGGATAACTGGATCCAGGGAAATTATGAGTAGTAGTATCTTATGTCAGATGTCTTCCCGAAACATTGCTGCTTTGTTTTACAGTGAGAACTCCCTCCCTGCCTCCTCCACCGGCCTGTTTTTTCTCCTTTGGCCCAAATACTTAGGTTTCCTCCAATTATTATATTTTAAACCTCCCCACTCCATTTCCTATCCTGGGAGTCCCAGGGAGAGGGGGCTATATTTTGTCCATGTGTGAGAAGAAACAGAACTGCCTGAGCTACTGGTGGTTTCAAAAGGCTGCCCATAAATTATGCCATCAAGTCTCCCAGTGGGTGGGATCTCCAAGCGATGCTCACTTTCCATTGCTGACAATCAGGGGCCATTATTTGGACGGCTGCAACACGTTCCTTTTTTTGCCTTTATTATTCTTCCACTGTAACTTGACTTAGGCTCAGGAAGAGGAAATCCAGAGGCTTAATTGAAGCCAATCAGCAAGAGGTCATGGGCTAATATTTAACAGACCAAACTTCAAGGCAAGCACAAAGGAAAGGCATATGCACCCCCACCCACCCCCTCAAATAAAAAGGTAAGGGTTGTAACTGGATTAGGGAGACAGGGTGCACCTGGATGGGCAAATGGATTTGGAGCTCCAAAGGAGAGAAAGAGAGAGAGAGAGACCGCTCGGGAGTTATAAAATTAAATGGGAGTTTTGTTTAAATTACTTGTTTCCCATTCCGCTTGTAACTCGTGTCGGAGAAGGTTTTTGTCGCTTAGCGCAAATGTTCGGGGGTTTGTTTTAATGGTGCTTGTAAGAGCAAAAATAATGGGGAAAACATGAGCATTTTCCCAATAAGCCAAAAGGTAAGTTAGGTCCAGGGGTTACTTAAATGTGTCGATATTAAACCATCACAAGATGTTCGTACCAATATCGCCACGTGGAAGAGCTTCCCAGACCCCATTTTTTTTAAAGAAGACGACTTCGTGACATGATTCCCCCTTCCCCGAAGGCTGCTAGGCTAACCGTATCAAAGCCAACGTCTCTCCATTTAAATTTGGAGAAACAAAGTTGCATTAAATTATATTTATTTATTTGACTTATTTATTTAATTGTCAACAAGTAGAGGGAAACAAGCATGAACAAATGGCACAAATAAATGGATATAAATAAGCAAAACATAGCCATAAGCACATAAAAGAGAACATATAAATGGGACAGTAGGACAGGGACGGTAGGCACGCTGGTGTGCTTATGCACGGCCCCTTAGGGACCGCTTAAGAAATGCATACGGTCCACGGTAGACAGCTTAAGGTAAAAGGTATGGGGTTTAGAGGAACTAACAACAGGATCAGGTAGGGCGTTCCACATATTTACTACTCTGTTGCTGAAATCGTTTTTCCTGCAATCAAGATTAGAACGGATTAATTAATTAATTGCAGAAAAGTCCCAATTGGTGATATGTACCCGTAGTCCTTGACTTGCGACCATAAAGGAACCCAACATTTCCGTTGCTAAATGAGACAGCTATTAAGCGAGTTTTGCCCCATTTTACGACTTTGCTTGCTACAGTTTTTAAGGGAATCACCGCAATTGTTAAGTTAGTGACATGGTTGTTAAGCGAATCTGGCTTTCCCCTTTTGTTTGTCAGAAGGTCGCAAAAGTTGATCACATGATCCCGGGATATTGCCACTGTCATAAATATGAATCAGTTGCCAAGAGGCTGAATTTTGATCACATGACCACGGGGATGCTGCAATGGTTGTAAGTGTGAAAAATGATCATAAGTCACTTATTTCAATGCCATCGTAACTTTGAATGGCCACTAAACAGACTGCTGTAAGTTGAGAACTGTCCATATCATACACAAAATCCACCAAGACATATTAACCGGGAGAACAGCAACATGGTGCAGCTTTTTTAAGTTTTGCCTCATTTTACGACTTTGCTTCCTGTAGTTTTTAAGCAAATCAATTCTTCATTGACTTTGCTCATCAGAAGGCTGCAAAAGACAATCATATGACCACGGGACATCCTAAATAGAAACCAATTGCCAAGCATCTGAATTTTCATCACGGGGTCATGGGGAGGCTGCGATGGCTGTAAGTGTGAAAAATGGTCCCAAGTCACTTTTCTCAGGGCCATTGCAACGTCCAGGGAACAAAAGGTTGTAAGTCAAGGGCAACGTATACCCTGTTTTCCCAAAAATAAAACCTAAACAGAAAATATGTCCTAGCATGATTTTTCAGCATGCTCATAATATAAACCCTACCCCCCAAATAAGCCCCAGTTAAGATTGTCAGCCAGATGGATGCACTTAGTACTGTCTTTCCCTGAAAATAAGACCTAACCAGAAAATAAACCCTAATGCAGCAATGGCGAACCTTTTTTGGATTGCGTGCCGTAAGGGGGGGAGCGCAGGGGGGTCATGTACGGGTGTGCCACACCTATAATGCAACATGCAACCCCCCAGTGCGCATGCATGCGTGAGAGGTGCTCCCCCATTTTTTGCATGCTTTTTTCGCCCTCCCCAGGTGCCAAAGGCTTTATAGGAGCCTGGGGAGAGCAAAAACTGCCCTCCCGCCCTCCCGGAGGCCCTCTGGAGGCTTCAGGGACCTTCAGGAGGTTTCCCTGAAGCCTCCGGAGGACTAAAAAGGACTCTATGAGCAAACCGGATATGACTCCGGTTTGCTTGTAGGGCCATTTTTAGTCCTCCGGAGGCTTCAGGGAAGACTCCTGAAGGTCCCTGAAGCCTCCGGAGGGCTTAAACCAACCCTAAGAGCAAACCGGAAGTCCATTGCCAAACTTCCAGTTTGCCCATAGGGCTGTTTTTTTGTGCTCCGGAGGCTTCAGGGATGTTCCTGAAGCCTCTGGAGGGCCTCTGGGGAGGGGGGAGGCTCTTTTCGCCCTTCCCAAGCTCCTATAAAGCCTCTGGAGTCTGGGGAGGGTTAAAAATGGCTTTTAAAAAGGCTGAACTCAGCTGGCCAGCGCACGTATGCAGCTGACAGTGCATGCCATAGGTTCACCATCCCGGCCTTAATGCATCTTTTGGAGCAAAAATTAATATAAGACCCAGTCTTATTTTCAGGAAAACATGTTGGTAACCACTTTTGCTTCTAATGAGTGCTTACCAACAGCTCAGTCATAGCCAGAGACTGGTTAAAGCAGAAGTGCTGGTTTGCTGGTGGGAAAACTCCATTGATTCAGTGGCTGAAGGTTCCGTAGGTGAACGAGTGCCTCAGCTGAGTTCCTGCAGGTAGTAAGACCTGAAATGGATATTTCTATGGAGATACTAAAATAACTTTGGGTCCTTTTGCCTTATCAACAGCCTATGGAAAAACCTCCAAGAAATAAAAATCTGTATCGATTACTCTGTAATTATATTCCACAGGCATTTTAAATATGGATTAAAAATTGATTAGTACTAGGGTTCATACAATACTATGAATCAGATTTATAGTTTCTAAAGATCTTCAAGGATATCTGTCATGGGACAATACTGTTGAGTGGAATTGAAGACTTATGAGCCACCCGTTTTACTAATCAGTCTGGTTTATGGTATATGACTTGTCCTCCTCTGGACAGAATAGGTTTTCTCCTGAACCTTATTGTGATGTTCAATGGTCCGTAACAATTGTACCTATGCAACATTTATTTTTCTCCCAGTTTTCTTCAGATGGTCTTTTCCTTTGGGTTTCTTGCTTAACCAGGACTGAATTAACTTGAGCATCCTTCAAGAGCAAGCAATGAGATGAAAGCTTTGATATTAACTCTTCTAGACCTTGTGTTAATTGGAAAGAGGAAAGGACCAATGTATTTATGAAGTCTATAGTGTTCTTTCACCATTATCATGTATAGAGTATTTTTCCCCCCAGGTAGGTAGATCCAAGATGGGGACTGCAGCCAAGAAATTGGGTTGGGAGGAACACTATGGCAAATCTAGACAGCATACTAAAAAGCAGAGACATCACCCTGCCAACAAAAGTGCGTATAGTCAAGGCTATGGTTTTCCCAGTTGCAATGTATGGCTGTGAAAGGTGGACCATAAGGAAGGCAGAGTGCCAAAGAATTGAGGCCTTTGAACTATGTTGCTGGAGAAGACTCCTGCGAGTCCCTTGGACTGCAAGGAGATCCATCCGGTCAGTCCTAGAGGAGATCAGCCTTGACTTCTCTTTAGAAGGCCAGATCCTGAAGATGAAACTCAAATACTCTGGCCACCTAATGAGAAGGAAGGACTCACTGGAGCAGAGCCTAATGCTGGAAAACATTGAGGGCAAAAGAAGAATGGGATGACAGTGAATGAGGTGGCTAGATGGAGTCACCGAAGCAGTTGCAGTGAGCTTAAATAGACTCCTGGGGATGGTAGAGGACAGGAAGGCCTGGAGCAGGGGTGGGTTCCTGCCGGTTCTAACCGGTTCAGTAGAAGAGGTTCCACAAATCTACCGTGCTGTTTAGAACCCGTTCCACTGATGGAACAGTACCGGAATGCCCCCTCACTCGCTCATCTGCGGCCCCGCCCGTCCGGTCACTGCTCGTCCACTCGCTCACCCCGCCCGTCCGCACCAAGCCTCTAAGAGCTCTCTATAGCTGCCTGCCGAGGAGGTAACTAAGCTCTTTGCTGGTGCAGCAGCTTTTGGGGTTAATGGGGCTTGGGTTTCCAGCCCAACAGCCCTCGCTGCTTCTGGACATCTATTGCAGTCATGAGGAGCTGAGGAGAGGCCGTAGAACAGTGCGAAGGTTCTCGGCGTTCCGGGAAGCCTTGTATGCGGCTGGGAGAGGCACACGGTTTGGTTTAGCCTCCCTGGATGTCGCAGCAGCTCCAAGCGCACCGATCTCGGTGTTTTTTGCATCAGGGCATGCTGCAAGAGGAAGTGAAGACCTTTTCCAGATTGCTGGTGGTGGAGGTATGGGCCCGTTGCCCCGTGCTCAACAAAGCCAGTCCGGGGAAGACCTCTGTGTTGGCTGCACCGTACAAGCTACCCCCTGTCACCCCATGCTTTTCTGGGCAAGTCCGGGGAAGTCCTTTGCTGGTGGCCAGGTCCGCCCAATGCAAAGGACTTCCCCGGACTTGCTTTGCTGAGCACGGGACGATGGGCCCACACCTCCACCACCAGCAATCTAGAAAAGGTCTGCACTCTCTCTTGCAGCATGCCCCAATGCGAAAAACGCCAAAATCGGCATGCTTGCGGCTGCTGCAACATCCAGGGAGGCTAAACCAAGCCGCCTGCCTCTCCCAGCCGTTTTTGTGGCTTCCCGGAGCACTGAGAACCTTTGCGCTCTTCTCCACGCTCTCCTCGGCTCCTCGTGGGTGCAATAGACGTCCAGAAATGGTGGGAGATGTCAGGCTGGAAACCCAAGCCCGTTAGCCCCAAAAGCTGCTGTGCCAGCAAAAAAGGGCTTCACGTGGTTGCCGGCTTAAAAACATGGCCGCCAGAATGCCGACACAGCCTCCAGAGCCTCAGAGTCAGAACTCTGTAGTGCATCCAACCCCCAGGCACCTGGAAATGCCACAGCCACCACCAGGGACTCACGGGTGGAGGAAGGACCTCACAATCGCCAGCTGAGGCTTTTCTTGCCACCCCTTCACCCAGTCCCCAGACTCGCCTGGCTGGCTAAACCTGCCAGCCAGGCCACCTAACCTGCTGCCTGGTCACCTGCCTGCTCCTTGCATCCATTGCATTGGAGAGCTGCTGATTCTGCCTGATGGTAACTGCTTTTTCCCCTTTATGCTTTTAATGTTTTTTTAAAAAATTAATTTATTGTGTATAGAATATTTTTCAATGCTTTTATTTTAATTTATTGTGTATAGAATATTTTAAATGGTTTTTAAGAATATGTTTATTACAAGAAATGTTATTCCTTTTTGCAAATGTTTTATTTGTGATGCAATATGTTGCTTTTAAGTGTGCAGGTTGGTGCATGGTTTATGTGTCTCAAAGTGGCTGCTTTTCTATGGGCAGGCCAGGTTGGTGCAAGGCAGCTTTTCCAGATTTTGTGTGTTTCTGTGTGATACCTGGTTGTTTAGGTAATTGTGAGGTGGTTCCTGGTTCTGTGAGCTTCCTGGCACTGTCCTTTATAATTTTCCACAATGCCTTGATGGTTTTTATTCCAGTGGCTTTGTCTTTCCTGTCCTTAGGGTTAGGGAAAAAACTGGTTTCATCTGCAGTCTTTTGGGGGAAACTTATTGGTGTTTTCCTGGCACTGTCATAGTTTGTGTGTGTGTGTGTGTGTGTGTGTGTGTGTGTGTGTGTGTGTGTGTAATGTCCCGCAGTTATCTACACATTAATAATGATCAAGTACTAATAATATTTCCTTATACATTTTAGTGACCTTTCCTTACATAATTGGTGTTTTCTTTCATACTTTTAGATTTCTAATTTCTGTTTCTGTTATTTAGCAAATGATAAAACAAATCCCACGTGAAAAAGTATTCGAAGCCTTCTTGATTTTAATTGTCAATTTATTCATTCCTGCACATTCGAATATTTATTCATTTTCATATCTTTGTTTTTCCACTGTTGTGCAAACACAATTCCAGCAGCTGTTAACATGTGTAAAATTAAATATGTATTGTATTCCCTTTGAAATACACAACAAAATATCACTGGTTTTAAATCCATATCTTGCTTTACCATTGCTTCTAACCATGATCACCAAGTCTTGAATAGCTACTTGGTCTGTCCTAAGTACTGAACCTAATTCATATATTCCTATTTTTTGAACTGAGGAATAAATTTCAGAAAAAGAAATCTGTATTGCTCTGTGAATCTACCTATGACATTCATTCTTGATCTAACTTCTTAGATGAAAAACTATATCTTTCCTGTTTGTTCGGAGACATCCTTCCTGAAAAGACTGTACATTGTTGGGTCCCTTCTGTTACCTGTAGTGTAGTCCTCAGCTTACAACCACAATCGAGTCCACTGTTGTTTTATTTCTTCTGCAGTTAGTATTATTTAATAGGATGAAGAGGCAACAGAGTATGACCGCTAAGACAGTCATCCTTCCTCTGTAAGTAGCTCTTTTATTGTTTTGTGTGCTTCTTTCATCCTAATGCAGTGCATGCAATGGAAGAGTTCATTTCTGTGCCTCTTCTTTGTGCAGGCCATTCATTGGAGTCAATGATACGGAAGACTGGCAAGGACAGTCATCTTCCTTCTGTAAGTAGCTCTTTTATTGTTTTGTGTACTTATTTTAATCTTATTTAAGTACTAAGTGCACAAAATAATAAATTTCCTTTTTTATATCTTCTTTTGGTAGATCATCCATTGGGGCAAAGAATTCAGTGACATCGTCTTGGCCACTTGACTGCCAAGCCACTCCCACCTGGTCACATGACTTCCAAGCCACTTCCACTCAGTCACACGGCCTGCAAGCCACTCCCACCTGGTCACATGGCCGGCAAGCCACTCCCATCACCACTGGCCTGGAGGAATATTGTCCATGGGGGTCACGATGGGTTGGAAATGACTTCGCAACTAACAAGAACATGGTAGTGAATAGAGAGTAAGTATGAAAGATTCCTCTTAGCTCCAGCAGCTATTTGCTAGAGTAGATCTCCAGCCTTATTTCATAGAAATGTAGGGCCCAGCTTTAATTTATAGACAACCTGACTCAAAAGGTTGTCTGTTTTCTCCTTCTGACTCTGATTTAACCTGTGTCCAATTCTATCACCGTCCAAAAAACCCGAGTCAATGGGTTGTGCAATGTGAAATTTCCTCGCAGTAGGGGGTGGAGTTGGACTAATAAATGGAGAGGATTTTGAGAAGTTGCAAGTATAACATCTGGTATTATTTGACCAAAATCCAACTGCGCTTTAATTACAGATCATCTCTGCCGCTATCCAGAAACCCAGCATTGTAAAATCTAACTCTTTTCAAATCAGAGCACTTGATTTCAATCAAAAGCTCTTAGAAAGGGAGGGGGTAGGGGAGATTTCCTGCTGTGCACACAAGATCTCATCTAAATGTAACAAGCCAGATGGCTAGTCTTGTCATTTGAATCAGGCACTGACATTGAGCATTGTAATGTCAACTGACAGGCATATGTACCACCCTGATACGGAATTGCTTTATTGTGCATCATATTAGGGCCAATGGAGGTTTGCTCAGTGCTTGCGTTTGGGTTTTCTTTGGAAAACAGTTGTGTTGCCTAATGCAAAAAGGGCACCAAGCTTCATGCCAAAGTAGAAGCATTCTTGAACCTCATGGGGTTCTTTGGAAGAACTGCAGATGTCTACTTAGGAAGCTGCTTTATATCACTTCAGATGATCTCTTCATTTAGATCACTACGGTCTTATTCAGTTCTCCTTGTTTGAGTGTCTTCTAAGATGGGCTGGAAATACAGAGTAAGAGAGTTGGAAAAGATCTTGGAGGTCTCCTGGTCCACCGTTTGCCCAAACAGAGGAAATCCTATATACCATCTTGGACAAATGGCTGTCCGGTGTCTTCTTAAAAACCTTCAGTGATGGAGCACCCACAATTTCTGGAGGCAAACAATATAATACAATACAGTACAGTACAGTACAGTACAGTACAATACAATATAATACAATACAATACAATACAGTAGCAGAGTTGGAAGGGACCTTGGAGGTCTTCTAGTCCAACCCCCTGCCTAGGCAGGAAACCATATACCGTTTCAGACAAAAATGGCTATCCAACATCTTGTTAAAGACTTCCAGTGTTGGGGCATTCACAACTTCTGGAGGCAAGCTGTTCCACTGATTAATTGTTCTAACTGTCAGGAAGTTTCTCCTCAGTTCTAAGTTGCTTCTCTCCTTGATTAGTTTCTACCCATTGCTTCTTATTCTACCCTCAGATGCCCTGGAGAATAGTTTGACTCCCTCTTCTTTGTGGCAACCCCTGAGATATTGGAAGACTGCTATCATGTCTCCCCTAGTCCTTCTTTCTCTTAAGCTGGACATACCCAGTTCCTGCAACCGTTCTTCATATGTTTTAGTTTCCAGTCCCCTAATCATCTTTGTTGCTCTTCTCTGCACTCTTTCTAGAGTCTCGACATCTTTTCTACATTGTGGCAACCATTGCATTGTGTTGGGCCTGTAGCCATCTTTTCTTTTGGATCTTTGTCCTGCCACACTTTCTATTATTCTACTATGCATTTTCTATTATGGGAAAATGGGAGGGGGGATTGTAGAGATGCAACGTAGCCATAACAAAATTCTTTCTAGAAGGCCAAGGTCATCCTTTGTCTTTGCACCTCTGCACCTGACCGGAACTGGATAGGTGGAACTGACAGCATGGCAGTGGAAGATTGGACCATGTGATGGACTTGTGGATGTGGGGGGCAAGATCTTGAACTTTCAGCTAAGTGGGTTAACCGGGAAGCTTTCAGATTCGGATTTTCCCAGATGTGCCAACATGGCTCTCTTAATAAATTAAAACTTTGAGCAATACTTTGCCTTGGACTCTGATTTACTTTTGGATGCTATTTGGAACCCTGACACACTCATTAATTGTTCTCACTGTCAGGAAATTTCTCCTTAATTCTAGGTTGAATCTCTCCTTGATAAGTTTCCATCCATTACTTCTCATCTTGCCCTCAGGTACTTTGGAGAATAGATTGTCCACCTCTTCTTTGTGACATCCTCTCAAATATTGGAAGATTGCCATCATATCACCTCTATGCCTTATCTTTGTTAGACTAGACATAACCAGTTCCTGCAACCGTTCATCATATCTTTCAGCCTCCAACTCCCCAATCATTGTTGCTCTTCTCTGCAGTCTTTCTAGAATCTCAACACCTTTTTCGTAACCTGGTGATCAGAACTTGGCAATATTCCAACTACAACCCACGTGAATCTTACTTTGGGGAGTTGGTAATTAAAAACACGCAGAAGGCAGAAAGTTGATAAAGATTGGTCCAATTTAGGGTGAACAATATTTGGAGGATGGGAGCTTGTACTTAATCATGAAGTGATAAGTTGGGAAGAATAGTCCAACAGGAATCAAATCCCAAGGAAAAGAAAGTAGTGAACAACAGACAAACTTGATCTGATTGGGTAAGGTGAAAGTTCCTTGAATTGAGTTGACTATCCCATAGGTGCTTTAAAGAGGCAGCTGGACTTTCTGTTTTTTTCTTTGAAGATGTTTCACTTCCCATCCAAGAAGCTTCTTCAGCTCTGACTGAAGGATCAGGTGGGGAATGGAAGGATTTATACTCCTTGCAGACAGCTGGTCATTTGCATTCTTTTAGAGCATGGGTGTCAAACTCACAACGTCATGTTACTTTCACATGACATTTCGTGATGTTTTCCCCATTTGTGGAACTGGGGTGGGTGTGGCCTGTGTGTAACACATCCAGCCCAGAAGCCGCTATTTTGACATCCCTGTTTAAGAGAGTCATTGAGGCCACCTGGAGGTGTATTTGTGTCATCAGAGTCACCTGAGTAATGCAAATAGATGTAGAGCCTACTTGGAACTATTGAAAGGACTGTGTTGTAGACTGGAGATAGATGATATTGTATCCCTCCTCCTCTGTTGAGAGAGGACTGTTTAATTTTGACAAAGATGGCCTCTTTGACTCCTCTTTCAAACCAGTGGTCCTCTCTGTCCAAAATGTAGACTTTGCTGTCTTCAAAAGAGTGGCCTGTGTTTTTTAAATGCAGATGGACTATTGGGTTTGTTCTCTTATGTTGTGCCATGCATTTATGAAGTGGTTGTTTTGTTTACCCTTATGTATAGATCTCCACATAACTCATTGTATTGTATAGCATATACCATCTTGTTCAGTTTGTGTCGGGGTGTTTTATCCTTGGGGACTAGGTCAATTTGGTTTTCTTGGCAAAGATATGGAAGCTTGCCACCTTGGATGTTTCTATAGCTCTGGATTTTCTCAGTAGTCTGATATCCAAAATCTAATTAAGGCCACCACTGCTTAGTATTTCCAGGTCAGATACAGGAGGCGAAAGGTTTCTACCTGCTGGGTTGTTTAATTAAAATCCAATTAAATTAGAATTAAATACAATAAACATGATTAATTCCTTATATTTCACAATTTTCGGTTTCGTCATACTTGTGTTCTACTTCAGTAGTAAATTGAAGGTTGAGAAAAGCATTTGGCCCCGATTGTCCTCCACTGGCCTAGAATTTGGCATCAGCTCTTTGTAACCTTACACAGAAGTCATTCCCATCATCAGCTATTTGAAGACTCTTGAAATTGAATCCAGAATTTGACTTCAATCTCTTGTTGCATTGGAAGCCAATAGCAATAGTAGAACTTGCAATAATACTTCTGATAATTCACAAAAGTAATAATTCGGAGAACAAAGATTGAAATGGCCCCAGCATCTGAGGTGACGGGCCACTAAATATCAGTTGAGTAGGACAGCGCTATTACATTCATGTCCACTTTGTGGGCTTCCCTTAGACAATTTGGTTAGCTATTGGTGAACATAATGCTGGACTACAGCCATTTGGTTTGGTCCTTCTTCTGAATGGCTCTGACCACAATTCCAGGGAATTGATTGTTGCTTATTACTGCAGAACTATGGAAGGTTTCAGGAAATTAGTGGCATTGTTGAAAATGTCAGGACTCAAAAACAATGAAATTTGGATTTATTATTGGAATTTCATGGATTACAGACTAATATGGTAAAGGAAGTGGAAGTTTTTATGGCCTCTTTATTCCCTAAAATGTTTAGTTCATCAGGAGCTGACCGATAGACCATTCCGTTTATTTGGTGATGAACAGAATGATTGAGCTTCCAAATTTTGAGACATGGTCTGTAGAACATATTTGTCTTCAACCTATTATCTAATTTCTATGTTTCTCCTAGAGTAATATAACAGGCAACAGATTAAAAGAGTTGGAAGGGACCTTATATGTCATCTAGTCCAACCCCCCAATCAAGCAGGAGACCCTACACCATTTCAGACAGATGGCAGTCCAATCTCTTCTTGAAAGTCTCAAGTGATGAAGCTCACACAACTTCCGAAGGCAAGCTGTTCCATTGGTTGATTGTTCTCACTGTCAGAAAGTTCCTCCTTTTTTTCCAGGTTGAATCTCTCCTTGGCCAGTTTCCATCCATTATTCCTTGTCTGGCCTTCAGGTGCTTTGGAAAATAGTTTGACCCATCTCCTCTCTGTGGCAGCCCCTCAAATATTGGAACACTGCTATCACGTCTCCCCTGGTCCTTCTCTTCACTAGACTAGCAATGCCCAGTTCCTGCAACCGTTCTTCATAGGTTTTAGTCTCCAGTCCCCTAATCATCCTGGTTTCTGCACTTTTTCTAGAATCTCAACATCTTTTTTTATAGTGTGGTGACCAAAACTGGATGCAGTTCTCTAGGTACGGTCTTACTAGGCCTTTATTAGTATCTCACTTGATTTTGATTGTATACCACTTTTAATGCAATTTAGGATTGCATTGCCTTTTTTGCCTGCCACTGCACACTGCTGGCTTGTATTTAGCTGGTTGTCCACTAAGACTCCAAGATCCCTCTTAAAGTCACTGCTATTAAGCATGGCTTCACCCAGTTTATATGTGTACTTTTGGGTTTTCTTACCTAACTGTAGGACTTTACTTTTCTCTACATTGAATTTCATTTTGTTAGATAGGGCCAGAGGTGGGTTCCTACCAGTTCGGCTGAACCGGTAGTAACTTAGAGGCCTGGGTCACTGGAACTGGCAGCGACCCAGGCCTGCCACGTCTCCAAACTGGTTTCTTGGCATTGTCATAGGCACCGCCATATTGTTTTTGCCATATGGGCATGCGCAGAGCAATTTTTTCAAACTCTACTGATCTATTCTTGACCATGGGGAAGAAAACCTCAAGTCATTACATCTGGCTGTTTCATATCCTATCAAAGAAATAAGACAAGGCACTGAAACAGATCCCAGGGACTTTGGAGTCTGGAATAGCATAAATCAGTCCTGATGGAGATATATCTTTTTGAAAAACATGAAGTGGGAATGGAGGTTAAGGGGGCAGAAGTATATTGTGGTCCTTTTAAATCCTGAAATTTATTGCCGCAATTTGGAAGTCAGATGGACTGCCTTTAAAGTTTAGAATGAGAGAAAGAGAAGAGGATTTATCTGCTTTAATATTAGGTTGACTTATCACTAGAAATGGACTTTCCTGGGGGAAGAAAAATCACTTTTATTTTTTCCCACAATGTGTTTCCCACTCTAGATATTAAATTAGGGAACGGGTGATGGAGGCCTCTCCCTCTCTCCCTCTTTTCTTTTTGCCCAGTTCAAAAAACGTCAATTACATCAGAAACCCCCAGCGAAAGGAAGAGTGAAAATTTTGCTTGAACATAGTTAATCCCTTTCCTGCTATAGTTTGTCTACTTCACTGGATGCTTTGATTTCTTGTTGGGTAATGCAAACCAGCCGTTGTCGCTCTGGCTTGTGCCCCAAACACAGATGTTAGTGTATATTTTCAATATGCTTATTGTTTTAAAATGCATTTGATATGTTTAATTTAAGAAACAACAAGAACGACAAAAGCTTGGTCTTTGACATGGGTGGGGGGAGATTTGTCTGAATAAGCAGCTAGGGGTTAAACATATGTTGGTTGCATGAAGTCACCATTTCAAAAGATCTCTCTAAACTCTGGCGTTAGATTAAGCTTTTTCCCCTTGGGAGAAATTTCCCCCCATTGATTTCTCTGTTGAGAAACCCCTGCAAGTAGTTGAGTATTATAATGTTTATTCTACGCAGATTTTCACTGTTTTAGAACCAATGCAGGACTTTTGGACTTTGACATTAAATATAAACCTTAGCATATTGCTTTATATTGTGTAATCCTAGGATGGCTGACATTCTACCTTTGTTCAGCCTGCAATTACAGTTGTAAGTGAATAGAGCAGGGGTGTCAAACTCAAGGCCCGGGGCCCAGATTCAGTCTATGGGGTGCTTAGATCTGGCCTGTGGAGCCACCCTGGAAACAACCAGTGACTGGCTTGCAATGCGTCTGCCAGCAAATACGGAGCTCGGGAGGGTCGCATGTGGCCCTCGCAAGCTCTGTTTTCGCTGGCAGAGAGTTGCAGGAGGTCATCGCTCAGGAGCCTGTCCCCCCACCCGCACCCCCGAGATCAAACACAACCCTGACGTGGCCCTCCATGAAATCGAGTTTGACACCCCTGGAATAGAGGTTGCGCATAAGTGCAAGCACCAGTGCCCGCTCCTCTCGCAAGTGAAGCTTTGCACGCTTACGCAAGCACCTTCTACTCACACATGAAGCTCCATTCGCCGGTTGGGGACCACTGGTTGGCATGGTTTTAAATAAACTTTGCCTGGAGCTGGCAGGAATTATACCTGAGATGTTCAGATGTAGGCTATTGTATGAGCTCCACCATTGAGTTTAATACCATCTCAGGCCATCTATATATATATATAAAAGTGTGTGTGTGTGTGTGTGTGTGTGTGTGTGTGTGTGTATGTATGTTCCGGCATAACTTTAGAATGCCGCAAGAAATTTCAGCCAAACTTGGTACACAGATGACTTACTCTCTGGAAAAAAAACACTGTGGGAGTAAGACACCCCTAATCCCTCAGGATATGTGTTCTGGTATGATACAGCCTGTTGTGCCTTAAAATGGCTTCTACTGTACTTCCATAAAATGGTTTCTACTGTATAGTGCAATGGAACTGCCATGGTAACCGCTTCACAGTACTCCACAAGGGTGCTCCCTCTGGTAAGGGGGAAAATCCAATATTAGAAATTATGTTTGGTTCAGACATTTCCCCCCTATAAATAAAAACCAGGGCAATGCCAGGTTATGAGCTAGTTGTTTTATAACTGGAGCCAGAGATGAAGTAGTCACCGATACATCTGGATGTATATTAGACTTCCAACATTCTCCATTAACTGATGCCTTTTCTCCCATCTCTGAAAAGACCACGCTCTGCCCTCTCATGCCCTCACAAAATGCTTCCTTTATTCAAGAGTTCATCAATGAATTCAAGGAAAAGACTTTTATTTTTGTTGTAAAAGGAACCACCACATACAGAGGTCTTCCTATTGGATGCAGACGTTTTACGATAACAGACCTTTGAGGAAAAGTGCAACAACAGCTCAGCTTAACTGAAAAGCACCACAAGCATTTTGCTAAAAAGGAAGGAATTCATAATCCAGAATAAGTTATGGCCACTATTGACAGGACTATATTATATACCTCACGAGCCCATAAAAAGACAGTCATACCTTTGTGAGAAAGTTCATTTCATAGGTGAGATGCTCATAAATAAATCTAACGAGGTCCGTTTTACCGGTGGGGAAAAGGTCCTAAGTCAATTTTTGGGGTGCCGTTGAAAATTTCGACAGTCACGAAAAGAATGGTTGTGAGTTGAGGACTATATTTATAGGATTGTACATATTATATTTACATTGTATTTTTAATAGTGTATCTTTGGTTGATCAAGGAGAGAGACAAACTGCGGGTTTAAAAAAAATCCCATTTTTAAAATAAAAAAATGGTAGTCCTACCCAGCGGTGGGTTGCTACCGGCATTACTGCCGGTTTGGTATGCAAACTTTTTCCCGTAGGCACACTGTTGTGGCCCAGCAGGAGCCGTTGGAGCTGCCACAAGACTCCGACAGCGAGGGTCCCTATGAGTCGGCTCTGGAGGATGTGGAGGACCCTGGGCAGGGTTCTGACTCCGAGCAGGGATCAGAGAGGCTGGTCGGCCACCAGGAGGCACCTGAGGCATGGAGCAGTGGTGAAAGCCAAAGGGAGGGTGCTCCTGATGTCATGCCTTGGAGCAGTGGGGAGGAGTCACGGGACAGCGAGTCAGACATCAGCAGTGAGTTATTAAATGCTTGTTACCGGCGCGCTAAGCGGCGTCAGGAACAATTGCGCAGTTACAGGAGGTAATTGCGCTCAGCTGATGATAATTAGACTCCTCTCCAGACTATAAAAGGACTGCTTGTGCACACGCCTTTTTGCAGAAGTCAACGCAGGAACTATTGTGGGAGTACAGTCTTGTGAGCATGGTAGGCTGGATAGCTGCTATTGCGTATCAGTGCCGGAGGGTTCTGAAGGTCGAGTTGTGTTGGATTGCTGCCAAGGATCTGTCTGTCTGTGCAATAAACCTTGTGAAGTATCTTTGGCTTGGAGTGTGCCTGTGATTGCGGGGGAAGAGGGGGGTCAGAACAGCACACTAACATTTCTGCAACAGAGATTGTTCTGCGCATGCGCAGAAGCAAAAATGAAGATGTCGCCGCCGACAATAGAACCGGTTTGGGTGTGTGGGTGGCCGAGTTACTACCTACTCAGCCAAACCAGTCCGAACTGGTAGGAACGCAATTCTGGTCCCAACTAGCATGTAAGCAAGGCATGTTAGCCCTCTCTGGAATATATATAATTAGCTCCTGACATCCCCTGTCATTTTCCCAGCCTTTCTCCAGCATTCTGCTATATACAATACACTACAATACAATACAATACAATAGTAGAGTTGGAAGGGACCTTGGAGGTCTTCTAGTCCAACCCCCTACCTAGGCAGGAAACCCTATACCGTTTCAGACAAATGGCTATCCAACATCTTCTTAAAGACTTCCAGTATTGGGGCATTCACAACTTCTGGAGGCAAGCTGTTCCACTGATTAATTGTTCTAACTGTCATGAAGTTTCTCCTCAGTTCTAAGTTGCTTCTCTCCTTGATTAGTTTCCACCCATTGCTTCTTGTTCTACCCTCAGGTGCCTTGGAGAATAGTTTGACTCCCTCTTCTTTGTGGCAACCCCTGAGATATTGGAACAATGCTGTATTTGAGAAGAAAGGTGCAACTGGGATGAAGGTTCCACGGGGTAGAGAATGAAGTAGAATAAAAGGAGCCTTTGCTTTCATTGACTTTTAAATTTGAAATATGTGCGATTAACTCTATTGTTTTATGTCCCAAAGTTGCATTTTGCAGGAGGTAACTGGACTTTCTTGTTTTTCCTTTTGAAGACATTTTCTTCTGAAGATGGTGTGGGAGTAGGAATGGATTCCCAGAGGAAAAATTGCAGACTACAGGTACAAGGAGCACTACACAAGTGACCCTGAGGATACAGATCAGAGGTGGGTTCCTACCGGTTCATCCTGGTTCAGCCGAATAGGTAGTAACCGGTTCTATCAGCAGCACCGTAGGTGGCACCATCTTGTTTTTTTACTACTGCGCATGCGTGCATGCGAAGCGCACACCTTCCCAAAGTGAGTCCCCATGTGAACTGGCAGTAGCAGACGCCGGAATCCACCCCTGATACAGATAAACCTCCAAGTGCTTCAATGACCCTCTAAAACAGGGGTGTCAAACTCAATTTCATTGAGGGCCACGTCATGTTTGACCTCAGGGGGCTGAGGTGGGCGCAGCCAGGGTAGGCATGGCCAGCTCGACATCCCTGGTGTTAGGGGTGCCTGTCGAGGCCAACGAAAAAGGATTCCCGAGCTCTGTTTTCGGCTGTGATGGCTTCCTGCAACCCTCTGCCTGCAAAAACAGAGCTTGCGAGGGCTGGTCCTTTCCTGTTTCCAGGCTGGCCCTGCAGGCCAGATTTAAGCACCCCATGGGTTGAATCTGGCCCCCAGGCCTTCGGTTTGACCCCCCTGCTCTGAAAGGATGCAGATTGCCAACTGTCTGAAAGGAATATAAAACCTTCCATTCCCCACTATCCTGTCAGAGCTGAAGAAGCTTCTTGGATGAGAAGGGAAACAACAAGAAAAAACAAAGTCCAGTTGCCTGCTGAAAAAAAAAAACCTTTCGGACAACCATGACCTGGATGACTGAGAATCTCTACAGACGTCTATTGTTCTATGACTTTCTTGCAACAGCCTAGTTGAAGAGACATCAAGAATACTCCCACCAACACTGATAGGACAGGAAGGGAAGTCCCTGGAGATTCTTGTTGAATGCAGGGGGCGCTTCTCCTATCAATTTCAAGGGCCATTGGGCCACTGTTTGTATGACACTTCCGTGGTCATGTAGCCAGCATGATGTCATGGAGCGCTGTTAACCTTCCCATCGAAGTGGTACCTATTTATCTAGTCGCATTTGCATGCTTTCGAACCTCTAGGGTAGCAGGAGTTTGGGCACGGACCGCATGGTGCTTGGATGCAGTGGGGAAGAACGGGTCAATGTGACCTAAAGGGATGGACCAGATGATGAGTTACGACATCTCTGAGTGATATGCAACCACAAACAATAGCTTCCAGGGTGGCCTTTGGCGGGGGCCACCTTGCTGTGCGAATTTTAGGAGAAAATCATCCTGTCTGGTGTCGCAGGGTTGTGGTCTATGACATACATGAAGCAGTTTATAAAAGCGAAATGGAGATGGCTGTTCTTTCTGCAAAGTGTCCAATGGAGAAGGATCTTCAGCAGCCTTCCACAGTGGCCCATCCGTCAGAGCTTAAGAGAGAAAGAGGAGGCCATTGTTGCAGGAGAAGTTAAAGCTCTACTTGGGGCAGAAGACATCACCCTTTCTCTCAGCAGATCTGTTCCCCATGTGTAGATGTTTGAAAGACAGTCTTCTTCCATCCTGCCCTCCCCTCCCATGCCTCTCTTCTCTCTGTGCCATCCCCCCCCACCACTCTCTAATCATTTCCAGGAAGTCATTATTGTTTTGGGATTCCTACTGATGACTAATCTTTATCTGCCATTGGAACAACTGGAGCAAGACTTGAGGAAAGGAAGAAAGATTCATTCAGAGTTGTCAGCACTTTCTGTTCCGTTGCAATAAATTATTCTCCCCCGTCCACTCATCCCTCCTCTTTCTCTCTCTCTCTCTCTCTGATTTATAAAAAAAGGTGAAGCGAAACCCCTGATAGGCTTCCATTGTAAAGATATGACTCTTCAAATCAGATGCAAGTTTTCTAAAAGAGTGTAGGGTCTGACCTACACAATGAAGAGGCTAGAAAGAAACGTTGGTGGTTGAGGCAATTCTTAGGATCTGTGATGCAATTATGCTTATGTATACATTGTGTTTTGCAGAGTAACATAAGCGGAATAACAGAATAACAGAGTGGAAGGGACCTTGGAGGTCTTCTAATCCGACCCCCTGCTTAGGCAGGAAAGGCTGCAGCACTTCAGATAAATGGCTATCCAACATCTTCTTAAAAAAATTCAAGTGTTGGGGCATTCACAACTTCTGGAGGCAAGTTGCTCCACTGATTAATTGTTCTCACTGTTAGGAAATTTCTCCTTAGTTCTAGGTTGCTTCTCTCCTTGATTCGTTTCCACCCATTGCTTCTTGTCCTACCCTCAGCTGCTTTGGAGAATAGGTTGACCCCCTCTTCTTTATGGCAGCCCCCTACATACAGGTGATCCACATTTACAATCGAGGCCAAACTTTTATGTTGCTAAGTGAGAAATTTGTTAAGTGAGTTTTGCTTCATTTGATGACTTCTCTTGCCACACTTGTTAACGGAATCACTGTCAAATTAGCAACATGCTTGTTAAGTAAATCTAGTTTCCCTATTGAGTTTGCTTGTCAGAAGACTGCAAAAAGTTAGATCCCGGGAAATTGTAACTGTCATATATGTGAGTCAGTTGTCAGCATTCAAACTTAAATCACATGAACGTATGGATCCTGCAATGGTCATAAGTGTGAAAAATGGTCATAAGTCCCTTTTTCAGTGCCGTAGTAACTTTGAATGGTCACTAAATGAACTATCTGTAACCCTTTGTCTGAAATGGTGTAGGGTTTCCTGCCTAAGCAGGGGGTTGGACTAGAAGACCTTCAAGATCCCTTCCAACTCTGCTATTCTATTCTATTCTATTCTATTCTATTCTATTCTATTCTATTCTATTCTATTCTATTCTATTCCTATTCCATTCCATTCCATTCCATTCTATTCTATTCCTGAAAGTGCTTAGCTTTTCCTCTTTAGCTCGTGTATTTTAGTGGCAACGTAAATTCCAATTTCTATGCTCTTTATTCTTTAAAGGGCCAAAATTAGAAGTGCAATCTTTCTTCAGTTGTATATTTTTAGAATGACAATGTCGACTTCCCAAACACAACTTTTTCACTAATTGTGAAGGAACTTGAGGGGAAAAAATTCATGTTAGTGAAAAAAAAAACCTAAAGGAATGGGCTATGAGATATTAAGCATGAAAAATTAAGGATTTTAGGGAGATCCTAAAAGCTATGATAATACGTATTATTTCAGGAAGGAATAAATACTATTGCAGCTATGCTTTCATTCAGCATATTGAAGTGGAATGTGCTTACCTCAGGTACCAGCAAATCTTTCAAAATATCGTTGAGGGTTTTATTTTGATAATCTGGAGAATAGCTTAATCTGCAGCTTTCTGGCCATTTGTCATATTGTAGCAAAATAATTTTCAATCTGCCAGAATGTAAGAATATTCCTTCACCTGCAGCTCTTGACAGAGGAATGATCACTTTATGCATACTTTCAGTGGTATCTCAGTAACATAAGGCTGTCCTAGGCAGGGGTGGGCTGCTGGGGGTTTACAGGAGTTTGGGAGAACCTCTAATTAAGATTCTGTGCAGTTCGGAGAACCCCCAAATCCTACTCTTGGCTGGCTCTGACCACCCCTTCCCTCTTTCCTTGAGGAAAAAGTCAATCTAGGGGAGACATGATAGCAGTGTTCCAATATTTCAGGGGTTGCCACAAAGAAGAGGGAGTCAAACTATTTTCCAAGGCACCTGAGGGTACAACAAGAAGCAATGGGTGGAAACTAATCAAGGAGAGAAGCAACTTAGAACTGAGGAGAAATTTCCTGACATTTAGAAAAATTAATCAGTTGAACAGCTTGCCTCCAGAAGTTGTGAATGCCCCAACACTGGAAGTCTTTAAGAAGATGTTGGATAGCCATTTGCCTGAAACGGTATAGGGTTTCCTGCCTAGGCAGGGGGTTGGACTAGAAGACCTCCAAGGTCCCTTCCAACTCTACTATTGTATTGTATTGTATTGTATCTCCACAAACATTGCCTTTATTTCATTCAACTTCTTGCAACTCTCTTAACAGAATAACAGAGTTGGAAAGGATCTTGGAGGTCTTCTAGTCCAACCTCCCGCTCAAGCTTTCAGATCTCATGAATTCTACCCAGGCATGAAATCCTCTTATCTTCATTACCGGTTCAGAACCAGGAGTGTGCATGCGCTTCTGCGTATGTGCAGAGCATTTGTGATGATATCTGGACAGATGGGCGGAGCCTCCCTTAGCCGCCACTACCTGTTCGCCTGAACTAGGGCGAACTGGCAGAATGCCACTTCTGATTCTACCCAACTTTGTACAGTCAGTGAGTGGTAATTTCTGAAGTACATTTTGAAGAATATCCATTTGGACAAATGCATGGGGGTTAAGTTTCATTTCAGCCTTTGAGCAGGCATTGGTACAGGAGTCGACCGGAAGTTCTCCAGCTGAACAGATGTGTGTGTGGGTGGGTGAGCTCAGAAAAGCCTCATATGAACCCTGTCTGACAAACCAATTCCGAGATCCTTTTGGGATCAGAACCCCCCTGGAGGGGGGGGAGAGCAAAGAAGGGGCAGCATCTCATCAGACCCAGAGAGAAGCAACAGGTCCCTCGCAGGTTGGAGATTTGCTCTTTGAAATTGAGTAGGGGCGGCAGCATGGCAACATGATTTCTCAAGAAGCTGGCTTCCAGCCAAAGCAACTGAGCAGGAGCATACAGGATGAGATGAAAGACTGGTAAGATCTAATTAACCCACAGTCATAAATCAAAACTTGGAAAAAGCAAATAATCTTGAGAGTATAAATAATATTAATGGACAGCTCTGGATTTTGGCAAAAAGAAAGAAAGGGAAAAATGGAGGGTTGAATCACTAGCCCCCAAAAAGCTATTTGCTTGCAACAATTTGGACCGAAAAGGAGAAAGCAGAGATGGACAAACCCACACTAATACAAACTCTAAATTTGGTTTTGGATTTGAAATAGAACCCAAACATACCGAGGAGATTTGCTTCGTCTGAATTTCTTCTAACTAATATATTTTAAACAACTCCAATTAATAAGAGGTGGAATGTAACAAGGGAAAAAATCAAGAAAAAAGCACTATTTTCTCACTGATAACTGATATCCTAACCTTGCCTGTGAGGGAAGATTTTATTAACCAGCTGTCATAAATCAGAGCTTGGAAAAGAAGGAGGTGAAGAGAAACATACTGAGTTTGGCTGTATGCAAGTTTGTTCCAATTAATATATTCTGAGCAACTATAACCAACGAGAGGTGGAAGGTAACATGGGAAAAAATAATAAAATCAAGAACTGGGAAAATACTAAGTTTTTTTTTCTTTGCAAAAGATCAAGATGGCTCCTGCTTCTCTTCCGCTTCACATTAGCTGAATTAGCTAAATTTACCAGAACTTTGAAATAAGAACTATATAACTAAATGCAATTTTGGAACTGTACATTAAAGAAGACCAAAAGACTAAGATGGCTCCCGCCGCTCTTGTTCTCTACATCAGTTGAACTAGCTAAATTTAAGCTGGACCAGAATTCTGAAATAAGAACTGTATAATTAACTGTAACTTTGGAACTGGACATTATGGAAAGGTGAGAATTTGAAGAACTACATGAAATTATAAAAAAATATGCATAAATCATTAAAATCAAGTTTAAAAAGAATTCTGAACTCAGAGAAGCAGGAGCAAGGAAGATGTGACAGAAGAAACAGGGAGGGATAATGGATAGAAACAGTGGGAAATAAAAAGCAGACAAAAAACTTCATTGGGTTTGGCAGTGGTATAGGGAAAATTGAAAAGGGGGGATGTGTCCCAACAAAAGGAAATAAAAAGCAGACAAAATATCTTACAGAGGTTGACAGTGGCAGAGGGAAAACTGAAGAAGGGGGTTATGCCACAACAAAGGGAAATATAAAAGATTTCTTTGGGTTTGACAGTGGCTTGGGGAAAATTGAAGAGGGTGGACGTGTCAAAACAAAGAAAAGGGAGAAGACAGGAATAGAGAAGTGGGACAAAAGACTTACTAGGAAAAAATCAGACAATTAGAAATTGTTATATGGGGAAATATAAAGCTGAGATATGTGGTTTACTCCTAAACATGACAATAAAATTGAGTTGCCAATGGTGTGAATATGATAATGGAAAGATAATTAAATAAAGGTTAAAATATATAGAATATGGACAAATATGAAACTGTTATGGGGAGATCGTAAAACAGGTTAGTGATGCACTTTTATACATGATAATTAAACTGAGTTGCTAATTGATTGAATATTACAATGGAAGGACAATTAAGCATGGGTTAAAATAAACGAAACATTGACATATACAGAACTTCTAAGATGATGAACGAAATGAGATGTGTACCACTTTTTATTCTATATAGTAGCATAGTAAGGGAATTGTAATGAACATTGAACAGTAAGGATTGTTATTTAAAGACAATTAAGAGTAACTTAAGCCAAGATATGGAAAAATGGAGAAGGAACATGAAATATACTTACAATGGGAAATTATTGAGATTTAAAGACAGAATCACAAATGTGGGGTGCATAAGGATGTATAATTATATAAATATACTGATGAGAATAGCTGGAAATTGTAACCAGGGCTGCATCTCGGCCAAAAATGGGCTGGGGGTGATGGTTTTAAAAATACAATTATTATATATGTATACTTTTTTTCCCTCTCTTTTTTTAAAAAAGAGGAAGATATATACAAAAATGAAATATGTATGTTGAGAAGGAATTATAAACACCATCAACACAAAATGGAGTTCACTCAGATGCTGAAATAAACCAGGTAAATGAGATGAAGGGTGTGAAGTAGAGGAGAGAGGTAAGAGAATAAGAGAGGGACAGGAGAGTGGGCAGCGGGTAAGAGAAGGAGAGAAAGAAGGAGTGGAAAGGGGAGAGAGGAGAAGGAGAGAGAAAGGGGAAGTAGAGAAAGAAGGATGACAGAGGGAAGAAAGGAGGTAGGGAGGAGGGGGAGGATAGAGGGAGAAGAAAGAGATGAATAATGTACAAATATGTTGTATGGAGAGCAGAAGAGCCAATAATTGTTTTTGGGAGTTGATGGTAAGACGAATTGATGTAAACATTTAATAATATAATACGATGCTGGCTATGTAATAGTATGCACGTGGTTATATGTTATGAAAATGAAAAAAAAACTTTATATATAAAAAATAAAAAATAAAATAAAATAAAAAAGAGCAGGCATTGGTGCAAGTTCAAATTTCAAAGTCAGAATAGAGCTGGAAGGAACCTTGGAGGTCTTCTAGTCCAACCCTCTCCTCAAGCAAGAGACCTTCTATCTTTTCAGATAAATGACTGTCCAGTCTCTTCTTTAAAATCTCCAGTGTTGAAGCACCCACGACGTCTGAAGGCAACTTGTTCAACTGGTTAATTGTTTTCACTGTTAGGAAGTTTCTCCTTAATTTCCAGGTTGCTTCTCTCCAGCTCAGAAGTTCTCCAGCTCTCCTACAGAAGGTGACCCTCCAAGGTCTTTTTTCAAAAACAAAACCGTGCAACTACAGTGCCATTTCTCATCAATGGGAAACGTCTCCTTCTCCTTTTTCATGAATAGAAAAACAAGAGGGGGAGGGGAATATTTACACATTTCACTGACGAAGACGACTATTTAAAAAGAAATAAATGGTGTTTTCCTCTGCTGGTCAGGAAGTTCGGTTAGGCTCTGAAGTAATAAATTCAAGGTAGGAATCCACAAGGGGAATGCCCAACAACGGTGGTGCAATAAACAATTTTTGACAGAGGTTGGAAAGGTCAGAAGCTTTTTCTGTGACTCAAGCATTTGGATAGCAGGATTTAATTTTGAAAGGGTCAACTAGACATAGGCAGAGGAGCAACAAACTGGCATGTACTGTGTGTGCATCTATTTCTCTGTGTTCTATTTCCTCTTCTTCTTAGACTTCAGGGCAAAATCTCTCTTTTTTTAAACTTCCTGCTCCTTGGTGTCAGCAAGGGGTGTAAAAAAAAAAGTTAAGATGGTGGCCACGATTGTGTGATCAAAGTCCCACCGCTGTGAAATGCCTCATATATATATATATATATGTATGTATGTATGTATGTATGTATGTATGTATGTATGTATGTATGTTACGGTGAAAGACCGAAATCTGGTGAATGTCGACATTCACCGGTGAATGTCGACATTCACCAGATACGCTTGGTGAATGTCCAAAAATACCCTTATCGTCTCGACACTCGCTTCCTCCTCGCTTCCTTTTAAGCGTCTTCTATTCGCGGAGATTTTTTTTTATGTCGATCGCAGGATCGCAGGTTTTTTAAAAAAAACTCCGCGAATAGAAGACGCTTAAAAGGAAGCATATCTACCTCTCGGCTCCTCGCTTCCTTTTAAGCGTCTTCTATTCGCGGAGTTTTTTTTTTATGTCGATCGCAGGATCGCAGGTTTTTTTAAAAAAACTCCGCGAATAGAAGACCTTTAAAAGGAAGCGAGGAGCCGAGGTATTAGGGTAAGGGGATTAGGGTAAGGGTGTCGAGAGGATAAGGGTATTTTCGGACATACACCCTTACCCTAATCCCCTTACCCTAATACCTCGGCTCCTCGCTTCCTTTTAAGCGTCTTCTATTCGCGGAGTTTTTTAAAAAAAACCTGCAATCCTGCGATCGACATAAAAAAAAAACTCCGCGAATAGAAGGGTGTCGAGAGGATAAGGGTATTCTCGGACATTCACCAAGCGTATCTGGTGAATGTTGACATTCACCGGTGAATGTTGACATTCACCAATTTCGGTCTTTCACCGTAACATATATATGTATTTGTGTTACAACCCCTGGTATGACTAAATATGGGAGGAAGGTCACTACTCCCTCTTTCTGTCCTTCGGCTTATCACAGAAGACCATGCAGGCAGAAAACCATATTTTTAATGAAGAGAACCCGTGGCTTAGTGGTTAAGACTCCTGCCTAAGATATATACAGCCCGGGTTCTAATCCCAGTAAGGGTATGGCTAGCTGATGAGAGCTAATTAGCTCGAAATAGATCTATCCTAGTCTCCCTTTATTTATTTATCAGTACAATTATAACACATATATAAAAAGGCAACAGTAAAAATAAAAATATGGTTTTCTGCCTGCATGGTCTTCTGTGATAAGCCAAAGGACAGAAAGAGGGAGTAGTGACCTTCCTCCCATATTTAGTCATACCAGGGGTTGTAACACAAATACATACCTATTTCCCTGGCTCAACTGATAAGGAAGAGAACCCATGGCTTAGTGGTTAAGACTCCTGCCTAAGATATATACAGCCCGGGTTCTAATCCCAGTAAGGGTATGGCTAGCTGATGAGAGCTAATTAGCTCGAAATAGATCTATCCTAGTCTCCCTTTATTTATTTATCAGTACAATTATAACACATATATAAAAAGGCAACAGTAAAAATAAAAATATGGTTTTCTGCCTGCATGGTCTTCTGTGATAAGCCGAAGGACAGAAAGAGGGAGTAGTGACCTTCCTCCCATATTTAGTCATACCAGGGGTTGTAACACAAATACATACCTATTTCCCTGGCTCAACTGATAAGGAAGATAACCCGTGGCTTAGTGGTTAAGACTCCTGCCTAAGATATATACAGCCCGGGTTCTAATCCCAGTAAGGGTATGGCTAGCTGATGAGAGCTAATTAGCTCGAAATAGATCTATCCTAGTCTCCCTTTATTTATTTATCAGTACAATTATAACACATATATAAAAAGGCAACAGTAAAAATAAAAATATGGTTTTCTGCCTGCATGGTCTTCTGTGATAAGCCGAAGGACAGAAAGAGGGAGTAGTGACCTTCCTCCCATATTTAGTCATACCAGAGGTTGTAACACAAACACATACCTATTTCCCTGGCTCAACTGATAAGGAAGATAACCCGTGGCTTAGTGGTTAAGACTCCTGCCTAAGATATATACAGCCCGGGTTCTAATCCCAGTAAGGGTATGGCTAGCTGATGAGAGCTAATTAGCTCGAAATAGATCTATCCTAGTCTCCCTTTATTTATTTATCAGTACAATTATAACACATATATAAAAAGGCAACAGTAAAAATAAAAATATGGTTTTCTGCCTGCATGGTCTTCTGTGATAAGCCGAAGGACAGAAAGAGGGAGTAGTGACCTTCCTCCCATATTTAGTCATACCAGGGGTTGTAACACAAATACATACCTATTTCCCTGGCTCAACTGATAAGGAAGAGAACCCGTGGCTTAGTGGTTAAGACTCCTGCCTAAGATATATACAGCCCGGGTTCTAATCCCAGTAAGGGTATGGCTAGCTGATGAGAGCTAATTAGCTCGAAATAGATCTATCCTAGTCTCCCTTTATTTATTTATCAGTACACACACACACAAACATATATATGTGTGTGTGTGTGTGTGTGTGTGTGTGTATGTTGTATTTGTGCTGATAAATAAATAAAGGGAGACTAGTATAGATCTATTTCAAGCTATTTAGCTCTCATCAGCTAGTCATACCCTTACCGGGATTAGAACCTGGGCTGTATTACATATTACATACATACATCTGCCTAATATGTAATACAGCCCAGGTTCTAATCCCAGTAAGGGTATGACTAGCTGATGAGAGCTAAATAACTTGAAATAGATCTATACTAGTCTCCCTTTATTTATTTGTAACACAAATACATATATATGCCAATACCACTCACTCATCACGAAATCTTCAGAGCTGTAAAACCTACAAACTTGAAATTTGGCATGTATGTATCTTCACTTCTAGGTGCTCACTAAGAAAGGATTTTTTGAATCAGATCATCAGTATTTCTTATACGGTATTATATTAATACACGTCGATGCTAAGGAGTTTGACGTTCTACTCCACCTCCCCACCTGAAAGGAACTCTGTTCCAACTGCCAGTTGCCTTATATTGACACAGGTCAATGCTAAAGAGTTAGACATTCTACTCCATCTCCCCACCTGAAAAGAACTCTGTTCCAACTGCTAGTTGCCTTATATTAATATGCTCTGAGTTACACATTCTACATTAATTTTCAAGCTTTAAGTGTCAATTTATCAAGTCCGATCACATAGTTTCATAGTGAAGCACAGTAGCCAGCTAGTCCTAAGTATGTTGAATGGGAAACAGAACTAGGCCATGATTTGGCACTCAACACTTCCTTCCAGCTTAACCTGTAGGCATTGGATACACTTGGGGAGCATGATTGTCCAACCAGCTTTGTAGCCATTTAATGGAAACACAGTCCAGTCCATAAGAAACCTCTTTGATTAAGGTCCCATGAAAAATATCACCAAATGATGTTCAAGATGGATAGCGATATTCATTTAATAAATGAAAATTATGGGGGGTTTTCTCAGTGGTGTGTGATTGCTTTCTCTTAAACAATTTTATGATATGGATATATATTTTGCAACAATTTGGAGAAAAAGTTTGACAATCAAAGTCAATGGGGAAGTCAGATTCAATAACAACCGTGTTACTAATTTTAACAATGCACTGATTCAGTTTACCATTGTGGCAAGAAATGGGGCAGAAATAACTTAACAATGGTCTCACTTAGCAACGGAAATTTTGGCCTCAGTTGTGGTCGTAAGTTGAGGATCACTTTTACCACAATGTAGTTTATAGGCCCATGATGGCGAACCTATGACATGTATGGACCCAAAACCATGTCGCCTTACCCACGCGGCCTTGCAAGTTTGTCTTCCAGGTTTCTGGCGAGCATGCATGCGTGACAATCAGCTGTCCTTCATGCATGCAGCAGTACCAAAAACCAGTGTGCACATGCACGCCAGCCAGCTGAATGTCAGGTGCGCATGCACGGCAGAATCTGGAAGTTTGGCTTTTCTAGAGCACAATCTGTTTGCGTGCGCAGCAGTGCTGAAAACCAGCCTGCACATGTATGCTGGCCAGCTGATCGTTGGGTGCATGCTAGAACCCAGACGTTTGCCTTTTCTGGAGGGGGGCCTTGATGAGCGTGCACCCACAACATTTCTGCGCAACCTTTTCGGCACTTGAAAAGGTTCCCCATCACTGTTACAGGCAATCAACAAAGCTTGGCAACTTCCTGTGAACAATTCACTCATGTGAAGTCTTTGATTTCATGTAAAACTTCATATAAGATTGCGTGAGACTGAGAGCAGGTTGGTCCTCTTAACTGACGTGTGACAGTTGTGAGGGCCCTGCAGAATTCCAATATCAATATCAATAGTGACTACTTAAAGTCAAGCTTTCATTGGCCCTGATAAATAGCGCAAGTTCGCCTCGATCTCAAAATGATACGAGAGATTATTTGCCTTATTCCGCACTGTGCAAGCCAGCGATATTATATCACTTCCATTCAGCAGAACCTTCTTTTATTTGGAAGCCTTTAACGGGAGGATTGTGGGTATCTATGGCTAGACAAAATAGTTATTTTGGTCTAAAAAGACCTAAGAAAATGTTCCAACTTATTTTCTTGGGTTTTGTTTCTTTTTAAGCCAGAAGAAGCCTTGGCAGTCTGCCTGGTCCTGAAAGCAAGAAAGGGGAGCCGGAGTAATTTAACCCTTTTCTCTTGTCTTCTTTTTTCTTTCTTTCTCTTTTCTCCTGCCATCGGGCGTCTCTGACATTTCCCCCTGCAGATTAAAAAAACAAGGGGCCCGGAGAGATGAAAAGCAACCTGAAGAGAAAATTCAAAGGCGCTTCCTCTCATGACCAGGCCTTACTTCGTTCAGACTGACTACCTCCTGAGGTTGCTTTAGGCTTTCAAAAATAGAGAAGAAAAGACTCCAGAAGGGAAGGGAACGCTCAGTTTGGTCCCAAAAACCAACATGGCAGCTGGGTGTAGGTTTCATGCATGACGGTGTAAGTTATTCAATCCAGCAGTTTGTGAGGAAACGTCCTTGGCTGTTGTGGAAATAAGGTATTGTGTGGTGGACTTCACTAGGCAAGAACCAGACCAGCGTAGCTACAACAGCATTTTTTGACTCAAAACTGGAACTGAGGAACAGCAGGCAAATACGCCTGTAATTTATACTCTGGACCCACAGGGTCTTAACCAGGGGTTGGTTGCTGCTGGTTTTACTCCCAGTTCACAACCTGCTGGCTATTCACTCTAAATTGTTCTTCGCGCATGCGCAGAACAATTTACAGTGAACTGCGCACGTGCAGTCAATAACATCCAAAATGGCGGCAGCCCAGTGGTGGTGAGGGAACCAGTTTGGGGGCGTGGCATGTCTGGGTTGCTGCCGGTTCTGCGACCTAGGCCTGAATTCCACTATGGCCGAACTGGGAGCAACCCACCGCTGGTCTTAACCAATCATAATGCTTTAAAAAAACGCCCAAATATGAATGTTCAAAGTTTCCCTCCAAAACAGTTGGGGCTAACAGTGAGGGTCATTGAAAGGTTAGTTTCACTTTAGCGGGGCTTAACACAACTATATGCATTCAATACATAACATAAGGTAACTGCAAAACAGCCTTATTTCAGTTCTTGTAGCCCTTAAACAATAAGGGGGAGATTTTTACTCATGTGGTTGGTTTTGCAGTTTGCTGAACTATCATGTTCAGATGGCATAGCCAACATGTTCAATATAGAGCAGTGTTTCTCAACCTTGGCGACTTTGAGTCCTGTGGACTTCAACTCCCAGAATTCCCAGCTGGGGAATTCTGGGAGTTGAAGTCCACAGGACTCAAAGTCGCCAAGGTTGAGAAACACTGATATAGAGAAATTCTGGGAATTGTAGTTCAGCAATTTCTGGAGGGACTCAAATTACCTAATGTCATGTGCAGTAATCCTCTTAATTTCACAGCACATGGAAAGAGATTAACCATAGTTTCAATGGGGAAACTTTGAGCTTCCTAGACTAAACCAAGTCCAAAAAATGCTAGGGAATTCCTGGAAGCCTGGCTCTCAGACAAATCACCCATCAACAGGCACAGAGAGATAAACAAACTCAACATACCATTCAAAAGAGACAACCCAAAAAGCCCAAAAAGAAACAACATGACCTAACCACCTTCTCACCAGCACTCAACACTCAGATGAGCAGAATGCCAAGATTAACACTAGACCAACAATTAAAAAGCAAACAGTACCCTAGTCAAGAAACTACCACCTCAAACAAACAAGCTAACTGTAAACAGCAGCCCGCTCAAGAAAACACCAGATCTATTCCCATCAACAATGAAAGGGCAAGCCACTAGTATATAAAATGAGACATAGCACTACTTTATTAGCAATAATGAGGTTACCTAGTTTGGTAATGAAATGTCTGCAGGAAAACACCCGGGAAAGCACCAAGGGCCCCACAATTCGCCACAGAACTAGAAATGTTCTCTTCTATCAGTATAGTAATCTACTGGTAACTCAGGCAATGAAGCAGTCTTGGCAACTTCCTTTGAAGAATTCACTCATATGAAGCTTTTTGATTCCATATAAGGATGTGGACTGAGAGCAGGGAAGGGTTGGGTTTCTTTGACCTACATGCATCACTTGTAATGGCTACGCAGAGCTCCATGTCACGTTTAGTTTGATCCCAAGATCCCAACATGGTTGGGTGCAGGTTTCATGCTGGAGGGTATTATTTATTCAATCAGTGGCTTCTAAGGAAAACCTTTGGCTCTTGTGGAAATAAAATAACTTACGCAAGGGCCTTATTTCAGTTCTTGTAGAGTTACGTCCAACCATTGGCATTGGTTCTTTGTTGGTTTTAGGTTGCATATTCATTTTTCTAGGACTTAATTTATTTCAAACTATGAAATAGAATTGCTAAATCGTCCTGCAACACGTTGTCCCACGGTAAGTTGGCCATGGTACGTTGGCTGCGACGAATTGGCCGTGGCAAGTTGTCCCATTCTCATGCCAGAAGTTTGGAAATAAAATAGCTGAGCTAGAAAGCGTAGAAGCAAATAGGAAGAAGGGTGAAGGTTGTGTCTCTTTTATATCTAAAGGAATTTCCCCATCTTGTGACACTCCATATATTTAAATATATTAAGTATATTCGATATTTACCTAACAATCAATGGAAACAAAAAGGGACAGGGGCAGTGGCCTTACAATGACATATGTCCTTTCCTATAAGATGGAGAGCTGGGCTATCAAAAAGGGCAGTTGTAAATGGACCATCCTAGCAGAAGACCAAGTGAAATCGAAATATCAATGGTAATAGCAATAGCATATAGACTTACATACCATTTCATAGTGTTTTACAGCCCTCTCTAAGTGGTTTACAGGGTCAGCATATACAGTCATGCCCATGGAAATTGTCTTTGGGCAACTCTGGCTCACTTGGCTAAGAAATGGAGATGAGCGCCAACCCCTAGAGTTGGACAGGACTGGACCGGGGAAATCTTTGTCTTTAGCTTTATGGCATGGGTCCAGGCTACCTAAGGAACAGTCTCACCCCAATGGGATTGGCCTGTCCCCCTCGTGCTGGCAGAAGAGCTGTGGTGGCACAGTGGTTAGACTGCAGTACTGCAGGCTATCTCTACTGATTGTCAACTACCAGCAATTTGGCAGTTCGATTCTCTCTGGCTCAAGGTTGACTCAGCCTTCCATCCTTCTGAGGTCGGTAAAATGAGGACCCAGATTGTGGGGGGCAATATGTTGACTCCGTAAATCGCTTAGAGAGCGCTGTAAAAACACTGTGAAGCGGTGTATAAGTCTAAGTGCTGTTGCTATTGAATTAGACCCGGACAGAAATCAGCAATCAGTGCAGCTTGTGTATAGCAGGGCTGTTACATGGGACATACTAGGAGTCCTTAGAGTTGTCCTTGCCATTATCAATCCTGTCTGGATGAATGTGGTGATGAGATGGCAGTACACCATTTGCTTTTATTGTATTTCAATGTGAATATGCTGGATTCAGAGAATGAATTATTAGCAAAGGCTTGCTGCTTGGCACCAACAACCACAAATTGGCCGACAGAGTGGGTATGCTTCAGGTTCTGTCATCTTTGGGACTCAGGAAGTGTGTCTTCTCAGTGGTGGGGCTTCCTCTAGAATGATATCCATCTTTTCTCATTCTCAAACATTGAACACTTGGTTAGGGAATTCTGGGAGCTGAAGTCTACAGAACATGAATTTGCTAACACTCCTCTAGAGAACCATATTGCTCTCGTTTTAATGACGTTCTGCAAACTGTTAAAAACAAACACAACTACCATTTTTTTTTCACCAGAGCAGATGGGTATTTTGGCGTTTCTGGTTCAGAAAGGAAAGATGCTTATAGAACAGGGGTGTTCAAACTTGGCAACTTTAAGACTTGTGGACTTCAACTCCCAGAATTCCCCAGCCAGCCATGCTGGCTGGGGAATTCTGGGAGTTGAAGTCCACAAGTCTTAAAGTTGCCAAGTTTGAACACCCCTGTTATAGAGATTCTCAATCATCCAGGTTATGGTTGTCCCAAAGTTGCTTTTTACAAAAGGCAACTTGACTTTCTTGGTTTTTGTCCTTTGAAAATGTTTCACTTCTTATCCAAGAAGCTTTTTTAAAAATAGTTCTAACCGCCTGGATGGGAGTGAAAAGATTTATAAGTTGCCTTTTAGAAAGCACCTTTGGTTCAAGGAGGAAATCGTGTATCCTGGAGTAAAATAACGTGGGCAGACATAAAAGAAAGTGTCCCAGAAATAACTCTCATCACATTTAGGTAATATAAAGCTGTACAGCAGCCATCACAGGGGTGGGTTCCTGCCAGTTCTAACCTCTTCTATAGAAGAGGTTCCACAAATCTACAGTGCCGTTTAGAACTGGTTCCAGCTCCCTTCCACCGCCCGTCCGCACATCATCAAGATGAAGAGCGAGAGGAGAGGAGGAATTCTGGGAGTAGAAGTCCACAAGTCTTAAAGCTGTCAAGTTTGAACACCCCTGGGTTTTTTTTTTCCTAAAGGGTTAGGGGTGCAAGGGTCTTATAACTTGACAGCTTTAAGACTCGCATGCTTCAAATGCCAGAGTTTCTGAGCCGGCATTTTGGTTGCTAAGCAAGAGCGTTGTTAAGTGAGTTTCACCACATTTTACAAGTTGGCCACACCCACTCAGACACATGGCTGGCAAGCCACTCCCACCCAGCCACATGGCTGGCAAGCCACTCCCACAAAGCAGGCCACAGCTACAGAAGAGGTTCTAAAATGGTTTGAAACCCACCACTGAGCCATCGTATCAATTTACTACGTGAAATGATTCTTGTCTTGTCTGTGGCTAGATGTGGGATATAAAGCCAGCTGTTGTGGGTTGCAAATAATGGTTTGTTTATATTTATTGGTTTAAGCCAATTTATATGTTGTTCAAGTCTGAATCATTCCGGATGGTTGTACACACATACATACATGCAGAGGTGGTATTCTGAGGATTTGCACCAGTTTGGGTGAACCGGTAGTGGTGATGGCAGGAGGCTCAGCCCACCTGCCCAGATGTTATCACGGACGCTCTGTGCATTTGCAGAAGATTCTGCACATGTGCAGAACTGCCGCGTGCACTCCCAGTTCTGATATATAGATGCCTGCATATATTCATACATACACTAAAGGTGGTATTCTGAGGGTTCGTCCCAGTTCAGGCAAACCCGTAGTGGTGATGGCGGGAGGCTCCACCCATCCACCCACCCACCCACCTAGACGTCATCACGGACGCTCTGCACAGAAGTGCAATGCGCAAGCTCCCAATTCCAAACTGGCAGCGAAGATTAGAGCCTTTCATGCCTGACATGCACACATGTAACATAAACCTCTAAAAGAGTCAGGTATGAATATATGCTCCAAGTCTCCTCCTCAATTGCAGCAGTGAGGGGGCCCTCCTGCAGAAGAAGCAGAATTGTCTTTTAATTGGCACCCGGACAGACAAAATGATTGCGATTTAATTTATGGCTTAGTGTGGTTTGCAAAGCTCGCCAATTTTAAAAACTCATTTAATAAGGATTGAAATCTATGGCACAGCACAGTATGGAGTCCAGTCTCTGTGGTGCTATCCTTCTCATTTTTGGATCGAGAACAGCTGCACATGATGAGTGGAGGCAGGATTACGCAAGCGTGCTTGGAAAGCTTCACTTTAGCTTTTAGCTGTAGGGTGTTAAGCTTTCAAGGTTATGCCATGTGGCTCCCTGTTGTCTTCATCAGGGAAAATATGGGCCTTGGAGTTATGTTGCTGGGACATTCAGTCACCCAAATTCACCAGTTTGAGTAAACTATGTTTAGCAGTATGTGGGAAAGACTCAGTGGTGGGATTCAAATAATTCAACAACTGGTTCTCTGCCGTTATCAGCTGGGTAGGTGTGGCTCAGCGGTCATGTGACTAGGTGGGCGTGGCCAATCCAACGTCACTCAGGTTGATAGGCGCTTCACTTTAGCTGTTAAAATGTAATAAGGGTTAACCAGAGATGCAGTTTCTATAAGCAGGGCAATAAATATTAGGCTAGAAACAACACCAGAATGTTTCCTTCCTGCTTTCCTTTATAGGGATTACCCCTGTAAAGTGGAAATAAAACAAAAGGAGATTCCTTCCAACAACCGATTCTCCAAACTGCTTAGAAAGTTAACAACTAGTTCTCCTGAATAGGTGCGAACTGGCTGAATCTCACCACTGGAAAGATCTTAGGAGATGGAGCAAAGAGATGCTGCCTAGGAAATCATCAAATAAGAGAGTTCATAGCCCATAGCTGGCCAATGGGTAGAATAAAGGTCTCAGAAGAAACTCTCCCTAGTTTCCCAGATGATGGTGGGAGATTTGTACTTTCAGACTTGCAAGAATCTGTTAATGTAGTCTCATAACAAAATAGAATTAGCTCATCTGGTTGTATTTCCTGTCTGGTCTACCTGGGCAGGCTGCCATCAATCTTGCAAGTCTTGCCCCATCTTCCAAGATTTCTCCCATCCCTACTCTCCCTACCATTATAACATGGCTCCAGGAAAGGACCTATCCTTAAGGACCTATCCTTATATACCGCTCCATAGTGCTTTACATCATGCTCTAAGCATACTGCTCCCAAAAATCTGGCTCCTCATTTTACTGACCTCGGAAGGATGGAATGCTGTGTCAACCTTGGGCCAGTCAGGATCAAACTCCTGGCAGTGAGCAGTGAGTTAGTTTGCAATACTGTGTTCTAACCACTGCGCCACCACAAATAATCATATCTCTACTCATCATGCACAATCTACATCTGCAACATGAAACTCATTTATATTGGGGGTTGAGGTAGTGTATTCTGCCTCTTATCTGAGCATTCCTAAAAATAGGAATCTAACCCAAGCAAGGATTAGTGAAGCAGGTTTTGTAAGGATGATGATTATGATGATGTTATCCATTCAGTCATTTTCAACTCTTGGCAATTGTATGGACCCAGTCTCTCCATATTTTCTGACCTTCTTCTACTTCTTTCAGTTGTTCTATGCTCTGGCTGGTGTCAGCTTTGATGGTGTCCAGCTACCATGTTATTTGACGTCCTGATTTCTTTTTACCGCTAACTCTTCCAAACATAATTGCTTTTCTCCAGTGAATTCCCCCCATGACATGGCCAAAGTAAGTGAGATGCAGTTTGTGATTTTTGCCTTCTAGTGACCTGTCTGATGTTATGCGTTCCAATATTTGCTTGTTAGTCACCTTTGCTGTCCAAAGTTCCAAGATTCCAAGCAAGCTTGCATAATCATGCTTCCACTCATTATGCAGTCTACACCATGGTGTCACTGAAATTTCAATGAGGGCCACATCAGGGTTGTATTTGACCTTGGGTGTGTGTCTGATGGCCAGGGTGGGCATGGCCAGCTTGACATCACTTGTGTCGTGGGCACCTGTGGTAGCCTGAACACTCTGCCAGTGAAAACAGGCTCTCGAGCTCTGTTTTTGGCTGTGACAGCCTCTTGCAACCCTCTGCCAGTGAAAATGGAGCTCAGGAGGGCTGTGTGCGGCCCTTGTGAGCTCCATTTTCTCTAGTAGATGTATCATGGGCCTCTCCTTTGCTGTTTTCAGGATGGCCCTGCGGGCCAGATCTAAGCACCCCATGGGCCAGATCCAGCCCCCAGACGTTGAGTTTGACACCTCTGGTCTACACAGTAACATAACACAGTAACATAACACTCCAGAAGATAGGCTTAAGATACAGAAGGATCTTGACAAACTTGAACATTGGGCACTATCTAATAAAGTGAAATTCAATGGTGAAAAGAGTAAGGTTCTACATTTAGGCAACAAAAACAAAATGCACAGGTACAGTATAGGTGGTACCTTGCTCAGTAGTAGTAACTGTGAAAGGGATCTTGGAGTCCTAGTGGACAACCATTTAAATATGAGCCAGCAGTGTGCAGCAGCTGCCAAAAAAGCCAACACAGTCCTAGGCTGCATCAACAGAGGGATAGAATCAAGATCACGTGAAGTGTTAATACCACTTTATAATGCTTTGGTAAGGACACACTTGGAATACTGCATTCAGTTCTGGTCGCCACGATGTAAAAAAGATGTGGAGACTCTGGAGAGAGTGCAGAGAAGAGCAACAAAGATGATTAGGGGACTGGAGACTAAAACATATGAAGAATGGTTGCAGGAACTATGTCTAGTTTAATAGAAAGAAGGACTAGGGGAGACATGATAGCAGTCTTCCAATATCTCAGGGGTTGCCACAAAGAAGAGGGAGTCAAGCTATTCTCCACAGCACCTGAGGGTAGAAGCAATGGGTGGAAACTAATCAAGGAGAGGAGCAACTTAGAACAGAGGAGAAATTTCCTGACAGTTAGAACAATTAATCAGTGGAACAGAAGTTGCCTCCAGAAGTTGTGAATGCCCCAACACTGGAAGTCTTTAAGAAGATGTTGGATAGCTACTTGTCTGAAACGGTATAGGGTTTCCTGCCTAGGCAGGGGGTTGGACTAGAAGACCTCCAAGGTCCCTTCCAACTCTACTATTGTATTGTATTGTATTATAAAGCTCATTTATGTGGAAGTTGAGATGTTCTGTTTCTTCTCTGAGCATTCCTGAGACTAGGAATCTGACTCAAACAAGGATTAGTGAAGCAGGTTTTGTAAGTATAACAGAAAGGAGATTGATCATCAGGAAATACATGAAAGTGATCGACAAAGCCTAGGACCTGGTCAGCTACTAGGAAGACACCAATAGGTACGAGAGCTTGGGAAGAAAGGCAGAAGGATGTGACCTCAGATTAGCAATATTTTAGACATGGAGCAAGCATGAAAAGAGAGCATACAGAGTAAGTCCACGCACATTGGACTTACTGCTCATTGTCGTCAACAGATCAGGAAGTGCTAGAGATCAGAGTAATTGGACTCACCCCACCAATGGTTCATGCCTTGCCTTCAACAAACTGGTGCTTTTCCAATATTTCAATTATCAATGAGGATTCCACGGAACAGCTTTGTACAATTAATTTTATAGGTAGGGAGGATTCTGGCTCTCTATTGGTCATGTGCTGGCAATACTGACAGGAGAGAATGGAAGGTGAAGTCTCAAGCAACTGGAAAACCCTACTTTAGGGAAGAATGACCTTTAGAAGAAGGACTGATATAAATTAGGAGCAGATAGCAGAAGGAAAAATGCCTTAACCTAAGACAAATGATCTTCCCTCCTCTAGAATTGGTTCAACAATTCTCATATTGTATTGTAGTTTAGACAAAATTTATCTACTCTGCTCCATTTATTTTCTAGGAGCCAGAGAGCGAGGGCAAAAGGAGAAATTGTGTGATTTGCCAGAAAACGTTTAAAGCCTAAAAAGTTGAATAAATCCCCATTATTTCCTCACTGCCTGAAAATTAGTCTTTACATATTGTTTGGGAGCTTCTGTATTTGGTGTGACTTCCTCCCATCTCCAAAATGATGCATGGGTGGGTGGATGAATAACAGAGAGATACTTCTATCATCCATCCATCATCCATCCATCCATCCATCCATCCATCCATCCATCCATCCATCCATCCTTTTCCTGTGGAATAATTAGAGAAAGGAAGCATGAAAACTCCAAAGTGCCCCCAAAAGTAATTATTGTCCTGTAATTTTAGCACAATGGAAAAATGATTAATTGCAGGAGGAAGTATCGTATTAACTGCCCTTTATTAAATTAATTGAATTAAGTTTTTTCAGCAAAATTAATTTTTGTATGTTGGCTTTGCTTACGGGTCGGATTGTGGTTTCTGGCATGTCTTCCCCAAAACAGCCCTTCCAAAAGAGAAAGACTGCACATTGCACTCCAGAGGGGCTGGCTTGGTTTTTAGTAGCATCTCCTTTGTTCCATGAGAGGAAATTGTTGTTTGGACCCAACAAAAAGCAAATCTCTTTCTGTGCATCTTGTGGTGGTTAACAGAAACAAGGGAATGTGGGTTTTGGTTTTTTTTAGGTGGACACAATGTCTCTGAAATCACTCGTTTCCTTCCTCCCATATTAGCCAACAGAAGTCATTCAGTCCAATGTGGTGGTGGGGAAATCACTGAATTTGGTGGATAAAGAGACCATTAAGGCAAACTCTGCTCATCATCTCTGGCCTTGACGTCATACGAGCCTTCTCAATGTACCAATGCGTCTCTACACAGAGACCAGTTGCAGATGAGATGCTAGCGGTGGCACGAATAGCCTGTTACTCCCTTAAAGACTATATAAAAAAGAAACAATGGAAATTTCTACATCGATATTATACCCATATGAGAAATGTTGAATGAAAGAAAATATCCTCGCACAATCCAGGGGTGGGTTCCTGCCAGTTCTAACCTCTTTTATAGAAGAGGTTCTACAAATCTACCGTGCCATTTAGAACCGGTTCCAGCTCCCTCCCTCCGCCCGTCCGCACCATGCTTGCCCTGCCCGTCGCTCACTGATTGGCTGGCTCACCAATCGCCCCGCCCGCCTCTAAGAGTCCTATCTAAACCTTAAAGTCTTAAAGCTGTCAGGTTTGAACACCCCTGGGGTTTTTTTCTAAAGTGTTAGGGGTGCAAGGGTCTTGTAACTTGACAGCTTTAAGACTTGCACACTTCAATGCCAGAGTTCCTGAGCCAACATGACTGGAGGAGGAATTCTGGGAGTTGAAGTCCACAAGTCTTAAAGCTGTCAAGTTTGAACACCACTGGGTTTTTTTTTTCTAAAGGGTTAGGGGTGCAAGGGTCTTGTAACTTGACAGCTTTAAGACTTGCTTGCTTCAAATGCCAGAGTTTATGAGCCAACATTTTGGTTGCTAAGCAAGAGTGTTGTTAAGTGAGTTTCATCACATTTTACAAGTTGGTCACGCCCACCCAGTCACATGACTGCCAAGCCACTCACACTCAGTCACATGGCTGGCAAGCCACTCCCACCTGGTCACATGGCCGGAAAGCCACTCCCACAAAGCAGGCCACACCTACAGAAGAGGTTCTAAAATATTTTGAAACCCAGCACTGGCACAATCCTATATTTTGCTGGAAGCATGGCACAAACTGCCACTTGCACAGCATAGAATTTCTGAACATTAGCAAATGCCTGGAATTCAACTTCCCAGCATGATGGCTAGGGGATTCTGGGAACTGAAATCCAGACATTGTAAATTTGTCAAGGTTGAGAAACACTGGTACCGAGGAATTAGAGACAATTTACACCATGCAGGGGGAAAAAAAATCAACAAATAATACACATTTTTTTCCTAGATGTTTCAACCAGCGGTGAAATCCTCCGAAGTCTGCTATCGGTTTAGTGAGTCTGCTACCGTGTGTGCACTTTGTGTGCATGTGAGCCTGAGGCATGCCCACCCAATACTAAAAAAGCAACATTTTGCAGCCTTTCAGGTAAGTAGAACAGCGGGGGGGGGGGGGGGGCGCGAATCTGCTGTGCCACGCGATTTAGATTAGCTAGAAAGCAGAAAATCCGATGATTCTATCTAATATAAATCGCGTATCACAGCTGATCTTCGAAAAAACTAGTTTAGCTGAACCGGTAGTATTTTTTTTTTACTATCAGTTCGGGCAAACCGGTAGCATTTTTTACTACCGATTTGGGAGAACCAGTCCGAACCAGTAGCATTTCATCCCTGATTTCAATCTATTCTATTTAATCTAATCTATTCTATTTCAATCATCCGTGGCTTTGGGGTTGAGTACCATCTGTACGCTGATGATACTCAGCTGTACATTTCAACCCCAAGCCACCCCAACGAGGCTGTCGAAGTGATGTCCCGGTGTTTGGAAGCCGTCGGGGTCTGGATGGGGGACAACAGACTCAAACTCAACCCCTCCAAGACTGAGTGGCTGTGGCTACCGGCACCTCGGTTCAGCCAGTTAATTCCATCACTGGCCATAGGGGGCGAGCAATTGCCCCCTGTGGAACGGGCGCGCAATTTGGGCGTCCTCCTAGATGCCCGGCTGTCAATGGATGATCATGTGGCAGCCGTGGCAAGGGGGGCGTTCCACCAGGTTCGCCTGGTGCGCCAATTGCGCCCCCTTCTGGACCGTGATGCCCTACGCACAGTCACTCATGCGCTGGTGACGTCTCGCCTGGACTACTGTAACGCTCTCTACATGGGGCTTCCCTTGGGACGCGCCCGAAGACTGCAGCTAGTCCAGAACGCAGCCGCGCGGGTAGTCATGGGGAGTACTAGGTACTCCCACGTAACACCTCTCCTGCGCGAGCTGCACTGGCTACCTGTGGTCTTTCGGGTGCGGTTCAAGGTTCTGATTACCATCTTTCTGATTACCATGGCATAGGGCCTAGTTACCTGCGGGATCGCATCCTCCCGCATACATCCCTGCGGCCAATCCGCTCTCACAGGGAGGGCCTTCTCCTGGTGCCGTCCACGAGGCAATGCCAACGGGCGACACCGAGGAGTAGGGCCTTCTCTGTGATGGGCCCAACCCTCTGGAATGACCTCCCCCCCGACATTAGAACCACTACTGACCTCCGCTCCTTCCGACAGAAACTGAAGACACACCTGTTCCGACTGGCTGGTTTGGCATAATTTACAACGTCTACCCCCCCTGGCATATACTTTTTACTGGCTTTTAGAGGGATAGTGTATAAATTGTATGATATTTTAAATTTTTATATTGTTTATTTATTAGCTGTACAGTTTTGGCCTATTTTATCCTCCTCCTATGCATACATGTATTTTATTTGGTGTTTTTTAATACGGACTGTACACCGCCCCGAGTCCCTTTCGGGAGAGGGGGCGGTATATAAGTGCTAATAATAAATAAATAAATAATAAATAAATAAATAAATAAATATTAAAGTATAACGCTACCCAAAAGCCCTTTAATCTGCCTCCATTTTCAAGCATTTACAAAAGCTCAGGAAAGTGAATTAAACGATTTAATTTGTAAAAAAAAGAAAAATAGACAAATCTTGTATATAGTCTGGAGTTAATTAGATATTAAAGAACTAAGCTAATTATTATTAAATATTAAAATTTCATATTAGTTAATTATGTAAGTATTCGTATTTCATGCATATTTTTATTTCTTTAGTTTTAGTTCATTGTAATTACCCTTATGTATATTTTATTGTATTATCTCTGCTGCATTTGTTATATGTTGTTTGTTACATTTCATCAAGCAAATCAAGTAAAAGGAAAACATTATTAAAATCCTTACAATGTCTTGTAATATCTACTATGTCTTTATTAACAGAATCAAAATAAAGAAGCAATGAGCAAGACCATTTGTTTTGCAGAAGTTTGGAAATATTTTTGTAACACCTCCATTAGCAGAAATATTAACTTTCAAGTATTTACTATGGTCAAAGAAAAGGCTGTTCATGCTTGGGGATTTTTCTCCCACTCTTCCTTGCAGAAGTCTTTATTTCAGAAATATCCTTAGGCCACCTTTTCAGTCTGCGTATTTCAGTTCTCCCTGCAGATTCTCAGAAATACAAGCCTGCTGACCTAGGCTTCCTTATAAAACATGAAGCAAAGTCTTGGTCCCAGCAGAACCTCTTTTATTTACACGACTGTGAATTCCTTTCATCCACACTCAGCAAGGCTTGACAAACAGGCTTTCAGAGGAATATTTATCAACACGAACCTTATCTCGCTTGGAGAGCTCCAGATAACTAGTTTCCAAACGCAGGGCAAGGCAACACTTGGCACAACTCTTATAGTCACAAACAGAAATTTCCACTCTTGAAACGACCGAAGGAATGAATTGTTTCCTGCAAATGCCCACTCCCCATTCGCTCTTAATAACTTAATAGTAGGAAATAAATGCATTGTAAACTCTTCCTATTTAATCATCACTAAGAATAGTGATGTTACTAAAGGAAAGGGAATACAGTAAAGGAGACAGTGTCATAAACTTATTTGCACAGAGTTTCTTTCTGAGGCAACTGTACATAAATTTAACACACTTCCTAATATTAATCCTGCAATTATTAGGGCTAAGTAACAAGATATTTATGGTTTCAATTTAAATGTATTTGGCTTTTGCAGAGGCGTCTGTCTACCTAATCCCTAATCCCTGTTTTCTACAGCAACTGTCAAATCTTAAGTGCTGTTCTTAGAAAAATTGGTTTAGTATTCTTTGGAAAAAGCACTGGAGTTGTGTTTTATGAAGGGCCATTTAAATCAGGAAATAGACCCTGATTCTGCCTGCTATGTGCACTACATCCAGTGGTGAAGTTCAATATTTTTTACTACAGGTTCTGTGGGCGTGGCAGGGGAAGTATACTGCAAAATCTCCATTCCCTCCCCACTGTGGGGTCAGCCAGAGGTGGCATTTGCCGGTTCTCCAAACTACTCAAACTTTCCGCTACCCGTTCTCCTGAACCTATCAGACCCTGCTGAATTTCACCCCTGACTACATCTGTTAGCAACTGGTGCATTACAGGTTTTCCATTGTATTTATCAATAATGAATTTCACACAAGCCATATTTTTAAAAAGGTTATAGAGTCACATGCAAGGTGCCCTTAGTAGAGGTCTTAGCTTAAAGTAAGAATTTCTGACTCCTACTCAAATAATAAAAGGATTTGGTAGTCATTGCTGGGGATAGATGTTCCAAAGACAAAGGTATTAATAGGATTTCTTATAAGCCGAAAGAAGCCAGTTAGAAGTTAATTTAAAGTGAGATTTCTGCAAGTTAATTTCATAGTTAATTAAAAATGACTATTTTGGGTGGTCCTAGTAGGTGGCCATAGGGACGTGGTTGCTCAGTGGCTAAGATGCTGAACTTGTTGATCAGAAGGTCGGCAGTTCAGCGGTTCGAGTCCCTAGTGCCGCATAACGGAGTGAGCTCCCGTTACTTGTCCCAGCTTCTGCCAACTTAGCAGTTTGAAAGCAGGTAAAAATGCAAGTAGAAAAATAGGAACCACCTTTGGTGGGAAGGTAACAGCGTTCCATGCGTCTTTGGCATTTAGTCATGCCGGGCACATGACCATGGAGACGTCTTCAGACAGTGTTGGCTCTTTGGCTTTGAAACGGAGATGAGCGCCACCCCCTAGAGTTGGGAATGACTAGCACATATGTGCGAGGGGAACCTTTACCTTTAGTAGGTGGTCATAGCTTCAGCTGCCTTTGATTTCCAGCTCAGCTGTGAAAGCTTCCAACTGTCTATAGCTTATCACTCTCCAAATGCTTATCTCACAGTCATATTCTTATGCTGAACCTGGAAAATGTAGAGGTTCTGTGATTGGGAAGCTATGGCCCTCCAGATGTTCTTCTGGCAAATATAGCTAATATAGTCAATGGTAAGTCTCTGGGAGTTCTTGTTTAGCCATCTCTGGCAAGTTCCTCATCTTTCAGCTGGTCACGCAGAACGTATTTTGGGAAGCAAAAGATAGCATAGGAGATGGATGGGATTGGGTCCAAAGGTCTCCATGGCTGAACCTTTATTCTCTTGCGGTGAGTCAATTAGAAGGATTATGCTTCCCTCCTAAACTGGAACATGGCAGTGTCCTAGGATTCCAGCATAAACAATAATTGTACGTTAGGCGTAGTCTTCAGAGAGTAATTGTTCATGGAGTTACCCAGCATGAGATGCGTGCTTTGATTTGTCTGTCTCCTCTATGTGCTTCTCTCCACCCCCAAATCAGTCAGATTCTTCAACTATTTACCATCCTTTTCTGCTTATTCAGCTCCAATCTTGCAGGTTCTGGCCTCAGATTCCAGAGTGTAACTGACTCTGTGTCTGGGTTGATTATTCTGAGCGCAGTCCCAATGTTTCATGTAATTATAGACCCAATTTCAGTTTAAGTGAAGACTTCAATATTTTTTGTCCAACAGATTATAAGTCAACATCATGGATATTCTTTCTATCTGCTCCTCAAATCCCAGTCATAACTAATGGAAATGTTTGTCCATGTTCTAATAATATATAACATATATCATCATCATCATCATCATCATCATCATCATCATCATTTTCTTCTTCTTCTTCTTCTTCTTCTTCTTCTTCTTCTTCTTCTTCTTCTTCTTCTTCTTCTTCTTCTTCTTCTTCTTCTAATGACCCCCGTAATACCTTGCAGGGTGGACTCTGGGCAACTGAATGGAGCTGAGTGTTTACTGGCCCGATGCCCTTCCTGTCACCAATGTGGATTCCCCCCCCCCCAGCAGATATAGTCTCATTGTGCCCAGAGAGAAATATCTGTCTCTACCTAGGACTGAACTCACAGCCTTCTGATTGTGAGGCAAGAGCTTCACCTCTAGGCCACCGCACCATTCAATAATTTATAACAGATATATTTACTAAAAGAAAGCAAAGCAAAAACTGCAAATAGCCTGGTTTGCTCACCTGGGGAGGAGGTTGTGAGATTCCATACCATACAAGGCATATACAGAAAGGGGAGAAGGTCAAAGAACATTAGACAGACCCAGAAGAAGGTGGAAAGACAACATCAAAGAGACATGTCTATGGAGAGTCTCAGTTATCCAAATCCTGGTTGTCCCAAAGGGGCTTTTTTTCCCATGGAGGCAATTGGACTTTTTGTTTTTTTCTGTGAAGACATTTCGCTTCTCATTCAAGAAGTTTCTTCAGCTCTGACTGGATGGTGGGGAATGGAAGAATCCATCCACCCACCATCCAGTCAGAGCTAAAGAAGCTTCTTGGATGAGAAGCGAAATGTCTTCAAAGACAAACCAGAAAGTCCACTTGCCTCTTGAAAAAGCACCTTTGGGACATCAAAGACACACTACAACAGCATCAAATAACAATTGTTGGGGGCGTCCAGAAAAGCAAGAGCCAGAAAATTGTATCTTTGTATTGACACTAATTTGACATTGTTTTGAAAAACCTTGCATTGCCGCACGAATTCAGATGGAAGATATGCAGTTATGTGCTCACTCTCATATCACGGGGGATTTCCAAAAATGTCTTGCGAACCATTTTAAGGGGCATGTCCTCATGATGTTGCCTCTATCTCATCTGAAGTCCACTGTAGAGATATCCTAAGTTGTCCCAACTGTTCCAAGTGTTATAACTATTAAAATATTTCCCCCTCTTATCTTTGAAGGATCAGTTCCCTAAAACATCCTTCATTTTTGTCTGACACAACCAGAAATGTAGGGGCACAAAGAAACCTTTTTTGTTAGTACCACTTTATAAGACCGCATTTTGAATATTACACTCAGTTTTAGTCACCAAAAAAGATATTGAGACTTCAGAGTGCAGAGAAGAGCAACAAAGATGATTAGGGGACTGAAGGCAAAAACATATGAAGAATGGTTGCAGGAATTGGGCATGTCTAGTTTAATGAAGAGAAGGACTAGGAGTGACATGATAGCAATCTTTCAATATTGGGGTACTGCCACAATGGTGGGATTCAAATTTTTTTACTGCCAGTTCTGTGGGCATGGTGTGGCATGGTGGGCGTAGTTTGGTGGGCATGGCAGGGGAAGGATACTGCAAAATCCCCACTCCCTTCCCCCAATACTAACCTGCTTTCCAGCCCCGTTCTCCTGTGCAGGGCAACAGAAGAAAACCCAGTCAATTAGCTGGGACTTGGAAGACAGCAAACTGTGCCAGTGGGCGGCGCCTAGGGGAAGGGCCTTCTCTGTGATGGGCCCGACCCTCTGGAATGACCTTCCCCCCGACATTAGAATGACTACGGATCTCCGCTCCTTCCGTCAGAAACTTAAAACCCACCTATTCCAGCTAGCCGGCTTGGCCTAATTCCATCTTCCCACCTCAGTTTTATTTCTAAATTTTTTAGGGTCTGTTTTTAATGTTTTTAATTTTTATAAATTCGTACAGGGGTTGTTTAATTTGATTTTTAGCTATGTATATGATTGTTTGTATGTTTTTAAATTTATTCCTGTACACCGCCCCGAGTCCCCCCGGGGAGAGAGGGCGGTCTAGAAATTTAATAAATTATTATTATTATTATTAAATTGAGGAGCCAGCCAGAAGTGGTATTTGCTGGTTCTCTGAGCTACTCAAAATTTCCGCTACAGGTTCACTAGAATCTGTCAGAACTGGCTGAATACCAGCTGCCACAAAGAAGTGGGAGTCAAACTATTCTAACAAGATGGAAATGAATCAAGGAGAGAAGCAACTTAGAAGTAAGGAGAAATTTCCTGGCAGTGAGAACAATGAATCAGCTTGCCTCCAAAAGTGGGCAACTCCATGGGCGCTCCATCACTGGATATTTTAAAGACGAGATTCAACGAACTTTGGTTTGAAATAGTATAGGGCTTTCTGCTCGAGCAGGGGGTTGGACTAGAAGATCTCCAAGGTCCCTTCCAACTCTGTTGGGGATTTAAAGTCTCCTGGGTAGCCTCCTCAATTAGTTCTCAGGAAAGGAAGAATTACAGAGAAGAAGGAGTTGCGCTAGAAGTTTCCTCTTGCATTTTGAAGCATAACAGTGATGCTACCTGCCAATGGCCAAAGAAAATATGGGGTTACTGTGCTGCATAATGAAAAGGAGATCAGAGACTAAAAATCAGCTCCCATCTAAGATACAAACTGTAAAAGGATGACTCAGAAGTTTACATTTGTTTCAGATATTACTTTTATTGAACTTCTACTGAGCCTTAGAACTTTAGGACAGTTCTAATAATCCTAATAAGTTAAACTAATAGGACTAATACGGTTGGTCCTTGACTTATAACCACAATTGAGCCCCAAATTTCTGTTGCTAAGTGAGACAATTGACAAGTGAGTTTTGCTCCATGTTATGATTGTTAAGTGAATCTGGCTTCCCCATTGACTTTGCTCGTTGGAAGGTTGCAAAAGATGATCCCATGACCCCGGGATAAAGCAACTGTCATAAACGTGAGACTGTTGCCAAGCATCTGGATTTTGATCACGTGACCCTGGGGATGCTGAAAGGGTTGTAAGTGTGAAAGATGGTCATAGGCAAGAGTGGGATTCAGCCGGTTCGGACCAGTTCGGGCCAACTGGATGTTAATTTGACATCTGGTTCTCTGAATCAGTAGTTCCAAGGACTGGCTGGCCCCATCCACCCTACTCTGCCCCTCCCAGGAGCCTCCATGTGGCCCATTTTGGATGCACGGTAAGCGCAGGGCCCGTGCGGAAGCTCTGGGAGAGCAAAAAATGGGTCTCCCAGAAGTTCTAGAAGTCTGGAAATGGCCCTGTTTCTAGCCTCCGGAAGGCCTCCATAGCCTGTGGGAGGCCATTTGTGTCCTCCCGGAGGCTCGAGAAGAGCCTCCAGAGCCTGGGAAGGACGAAACCCTTCCCACCGGCCATGGTGCAGGAGACCGAGTAGGCCACGCCCACCATGGCCACACCCAGCCAGCAACAGGGCAGAGAACCGGTTGCTAAAATGTTTTAATCCCATCCCTGGTCATAAGTCACCTTTTCCACTGCTGTTGTAACTGCAGACAGTCACTAAATAAACTTGTCAATCAAGGACTAACTGTATACAGGTAAATATTTCTTAAAGATCATACGGCGTAGGATTCTGACAATCAAAGTCAGAACCTGCACAGGTGCCCTCAATGTAACACTTAACCGGATCATTCTGTTTGCCAAGCCCTTGGACATGTGATTTTGTGGTGTTTGGTTTGTTATTGACATTATTTTTTTAAAAAAATAAATAAATGTCAGCTGGGGAAGAGAAAATGCACGGGTTAAAAAGTGTATCCGGTTAAAAGCGAAATCTGGATCTTGTCAAAATCTCATTAATTGATTTCAAATGACAAGTTAAATAGACCTGAAGATAACTCATAGGAAAATTAATATTATTTCAACAGATGCGTTCCGTGTTCATGTTTTATGCATGTGCATCCTGTGTTTTAAGCCACTGTAAATCACAGGTCCCTTTGCCGCTATCCCGGTGATCAAGACATGCCCCATACAACCACCATCTACCCTTTCCCACCAAAATTTTAACACCACCCTAAACCATAAACCACCTTTTCCATCCACTTCCTGCAAAATAAATAAAAAACCACCCTTATTGTCACATTTTACTCTCACTCACACATCTCACCCCCCCTCATAGATTTTCAATGATATATAGAGTAGAGTCTAATTACCCCCATCCAACCATCCTCCTACAACCCCCATTACCCCTCATCTAAAAAACCCACACAATTCCACCACCCCACATATTATCTCACCCCACCCCCATCAAAAACCAACCCAACACAAATTTACCACAACAATCAATACCATTAAAACCAAACAAACCACATATCACTAATTCCCCCACTAACTTCATTATAACCAACACAATCCAAAATCTTCCCCCCCATCACATCCAAATTATCCACCCCCCACATACCCCATTCACCAAAATAATTCATCCATCTTTATACAAAATCCAAAACCTTCCAATTTCACAAACAACCCCAAATTAATCCCCATCCTTAACTTACAATATAAAATCTAAATATTAAAATTTACTCTATAAATCAACTTCCCCCACAAAATCACCTCCCACCCTCCCCCACCCCCCCCTCACCCCCCCCACCCACCCCTTTAGGAAGTTCACTGGTATGTTGGATTGAATCACCCCCTCCGGTGTGTGGTCCCTCACGCCCAGCACCCCCACGACACCCCGAACCACCCGCCCCCCATATGTGTGAGTATTATATAGATTGGATATGTCCAATATCCCACCTCTCCATAAATCTCCACTCGCTCCAAACCCCACCCATTATTCAATACTAATCGCGATTGTTGTTTGGCAAACCATTTATCTGGAATGTTAGAGGTTCTCGAGCCAGAAGACTTCCAAGGTCCCTTCCAATTCTGTTATTCTGTTAAATGTTCAACAATGTTAAAGACTCAAAATTATTTTTGAATAAAACTTGGCTCCTGGTGATTGCATCCACATATCCTTGGCAATATGATAGGTGGCTTGCTATGGGCGCTTTCGGATATCTTTTTTACTTTCTAATGTAGCAGACAATCTTCAGATTTCTTGCTGATCTTCCATCCAGGTTCTAGCCAAGGCTCTCCATGCTTAGCTTCCAAAATCAGATAAGATTTGCTAAGTGCTCCTATGGGCTGAAGGAAGCAAATCTGCCTGCAGAAGTTTAAGCACTCCTGGCATATATCAGAGGTGGTATTCAGCAGGTTCTGACCAGTTCTGGAGAACTGGTAGTGGAAATTTTGAGTAGTTCAGAGAACCGGTAAATACCGTCTCTGACTGGCCCCGCCCCCATCTATTCTCTGCCTCCCGAGTCCCAGCTGATCGGGGCAGGGGGATGGGGATTTTGCAGTAACCTTCCCCTGCTATACCCACCATGCCATGCCATGCCTGCCATGCCATGCCCACCAAGCCATGCCCACCAAGCCATGTCGACAGAACCGGTAGTAAACTTTTTTGAATCCCACCACTGATCTTTCTCTCTCTCTCTCTCTCTCTCTCTCTCCCTCCCTCCCTCCCTCCCTCCCTCCCCCCCCCCACTTTCTCTCTCATAAACTAATTCCCAAAAGAACAGAAGGAATACTACTTCTAGAATACTGCATCCAGCTTTGGTCACCACAATGTGAAAATGATGTTGACACCCTAGAAAGAGTGCAGAGAAGAGCAACAAAGATGATTAGGGGACTGGAGGCTAAAACATATGAAGAACGGTTGCAGGAACTGGGTATGTCTAGTTTAATAGAAAGAAGGACTAGGGGAGACATGATAGCAGTCTTCCAATATCTCAGGGGTTGCCACAAAGAAGAATTTAAGCTATTCTCCAAAGCACCTGAGGGCAGGGCAAGAAGCAATGGATGGAAACTATTCAAGGAGAGAAACAACCTAGAGCTAAGGAGAAATTTCCTGACAGTTAAAACAATTAATCAGTGGAACAACCTACCTCCAGAACTTGTGAATGCTCCAACACTGGATGTTTTTCAGAAGAGATTGAATAACTATTTGTCTGAAATGGTATAGAGTTGGACTAGAAGACCTCCAAGGTCCCTTCCAACTCTATTATTCTGTGGTGTTCTACATAGCAGAAATTAAATAGGACATGTCTACTTTTAACATCTAATTGTTTACAGATTTAAACTAACAAGACAATGATTATCATAGCTATAACAGTTTTGGACATACTTTCTGTCTGTATTTTGTAGCATCTCCTTTGGCAGAAATAACAATTGCCATATTTCCCTTAGCCTGTTAAGGGTCTTTCTTAGCCTTGCTTTGAAAAGAAGTCATGCTACATTTTATACTTTGTAGAGGTCAGCTTTGGTTCCTGTAGGGATTTGTGAAAACAAATTTGATCAGGATGCCTAAACTTTTGCATGCATTTTATAACACTTTTCAACTTGGATTACAAAAGTGTTGCAGTGTGATGGGGTTCATTTCTGAAATGTTGTTGTGTCTTTGCAAAAATGACAATGGACATAGAAGGAGAAGAGAGAGGAAGGCTTTCATGGGTTTTTTTTTTACTATGTACATTTTATGATTTCCAGCAGGTGTTAAAAAACACAATCCTGGTGTCAGGTTTCCTTCCAGATCTCCCTCCAAACAACTCTCTCACTCTGTCTCTCCTGCTTTCTCCCCTTTCTTTCCATCTCCTTCCTGGTTGTGGCCCACCAGCACAGCTGGCAGCAGAGTCAGACAGTGGGGAGGCTGGAGAGGAGCATGGGCCAGTCCTGGAGGCTGGGGAAGGCTCGGACAAGGGTTCTGCATTGGAGGCAGAGACGGGGCCGAGGCCGTCTGGCAGTGATCAGGTGCCTACGGAGCTAGACAGCAGTGAGGCAGAGGAACAGCTGGAGCCTGTTCCCAGTGTGCGCATGCGCAGAGCTTCCAGGAGAAAAGAACAACTCAAAAATCAGGGCAGACTTGGGAGTAAAGTCACAGGTGGAAGGTGATTGGCCCCTCCCATTGGAAATAAAAGAGGAGCAAAAGGAGAGTGGGCTTTTGCAGGAAACAATTCGTTCCTTCGGTTGTTAGATTTGTTTCAGGAGTGTGAAGATCTGTCCGTGGATCTCAGAGACTCTGTGCCCAGTCTTTCCTTGCACAGCACCTCATTGGGGAAATATTTGCATGGCAGCTTTCCAAGATAGATAAGGTCTGTAGTCATAAATATTCCTCTGAAATGTTTGCTAGGCCTTTGCTAAATGTGAATGAGAGGAATTCACATTATAAAAGGGGTTTTGTTGGGAACAGGACTCTGTTTCATGCTTTTGGGGGAAGCCCAGATCAGAACATTCCTGTCTTTTTGGACTTGTTGAGAGAGAGAGTGTGTACGAAAAGAAAGGAAAAGGGTTGAGTTACTGGAGAGAGTCTTCCAACTCATTTGAACACCTTTTGCTTCTCCATTGGGAAAGGCCAAACCAGGCCTTCTTGACCAACTACCAAGAGAAGAAAGGTCCCTCTTTCCTAGTCTTGAGCTTTGCATGGAGCTCTTGTCCCTCTGGGTCTTCCCTTCTTCTAAGGAAGCCAACCCCAACAACTGCTCTGTACACTCAATTTTTCTCTCATATGTCTCCCCAATTATGCTATTCCCTCTGACTAGTCTTCTTCTTCTTCTTCTTCTTCTTCTTCTTCTTCTTCTTCTTCTTCTTCTTCTTCTTCTTCTTCTTCTTCTTCTTCTTCTTCTTCTTCTTCTTCTTCTCCTCCTCCTCCTCCTCCTCCTCCTCCTCCTCCTCCTCCTCCTCCTCCTCCTCCTTCCTCCTTCCTCCTCCTCCTCCTCCTCCTCCTCCTCCTCCTCCTCCTCCTCCTCTTCCTCTTCCTCTTCCTCCTCCTCCTCTCCTTCTCCAACCTCCTCCTCCTCTCATCATGACAAGGGAGGTTATCCCAGAACTGGAAAGTTTACTACTAAGAAGTTGCTACAGGGCAGGTATACAAGGAACTGTCAGTTGCTGTCAGCGGTGGCTCCTTTGGGGAATAGAATTACATAAAAATGTGAATATCTCATTCAATAGTGCCAGATCACTTAATAGTTTTTGATTCACACCTACCTGTATTCATTGGACATACAATCCAAGTTATTTTGCAATATATGTACAAGCAACCAAGAAGATTTCTAAAACATTCATTAGGAAAGCAATCATGTTTTTAGCAAAGTATCGCCATTTAGCAATGGAGATACTAGAAATCCTTCCACTTAATTGATGTTGAATCCTTCTTGCCTTCACATCTGAAATGCATTAAAGAATTATTTATTCAAATGTGGTCTGCCCAGTAAAATATAAGATTTAAGCCACAGCATTTTGATCCGTGCAGTTTCGCAATCTATCATCACTACGTCGCTATAAACCAGAGTGCCCAAGGGGAGAATATTTTCTCTCACATGGAATTGTGAGTGTCATGCCAGGGTTTTGTTCCACAGTTTATATTCACACTTGATTTGCTACTTAGACATTTATATTTGTGTGGTTTTTGTCTGCTCCTGTTAGACCATGATAAAAGAGTGCATTAAAGGAAAAATATCAAATAGGTTGCTCACAGATCGGCGTGAGTTACCTGTCCTTGTTTTGGCACTGCTCAGCCAGGTGGGCACTACTCAACCGACTTTAATTGATCTCTAAAAGTCTCAGCAGGATTACAGATGGTTTGAACTTGGATAAGAGAGAGCCACAAAATACAAGGTCAGATTGGGAAATTTAAAGTTTTAAAGAATCATAGAAAAAGGCACCACTATTCTACTACAGGTAGACTTTGACCTACAACCATAACTTAGATGAGGGAATAGAAGGGGAACTTACCAAATTTGCGGATGATACTAAGTTGGCAGGAATAGCCAACACTCTAGATCAGGGGTGTCCAAACTTGGAAACTTTAAGACTTATGGAGTTCAACTCTCAACTCACAGAATCCCCCAGCCAGGGTGGCTGGGGAATTCTGGGAGTTGAAGTCCATAAGTCTTAAAGTTCCCAAGTTTGGACACCCCTGCCCTAGATGAAAAGCTCAAAATCCAGATGGATCTTGACAGACTTGAACACTGGGTTCTATCTAACAAAATGAAATTCAATGTGGAGAAATGTAAAGTTTTACACTTAGAGAAGAAAAACCAAAAGTACACATACAAACTGGGTGAAACCAGGCTTAATAGCAGTGAGTGTGAGAGGGATCTTGGAGTCTTAGTGGACAACCAGCTAATATGAGCCAACAGTGTGCAGTGGCAGCCAAAAAGGGCAATGCAATCCTAAATTGCATTAACAGAGGGATACAATCAAGATCAAGTGGGGTATTAACAACACTTTATAAAGCCTTAGTAAGATGTTGAGTGAAGTGATTGTTAAGTAAGATGTACATGTGATGGCTTCAATAACATGTGAAAAAAGCTTGACAAGTGTGAAAAAAGGTAATGTCACTTTTTCCAATGCTGTAACTTCAAATGGTCACTAATCAAACTACCTCCTCCTTTTCTTCTTCCTTCTCCTCCTCTTCCTCTTCTTCTTCCTCTTCCTTCTCATCTTCTTCCTTTTTTCTTCTCTTCCTCCTCCTCTTCCTTTTCCTCTTCCTCCCCTCCTCCTCTTCCTTTTCTTCTTCCTCTTCCTCCTCCTCTCCCTGCTCCTCCCCTCCTCTTCCCCCTCCCCCTCCTTCTCTTCCTCTTCTTCCTCTTCTTCTTCCTCCTTGTCCTCCTCTTCCTCCCCTTCCTCTTTCTTTTCCTCCTCCTCCCCACCTCCTCTTCATTTTTTCTTCCTCCTCCTTTTCCTCTTCCTTTTCCTCCCCTTCCTCTTCCTCCTCGTCCTCCCCCCTCCTCCCCTTCCCCCTTCCTCCTCTTCCCTCTCCTCCTCTGCTCTCCTCCCCCTTCCTCTTTCTTTTCCTCCTCCACTTTTTTTCTCATTGCAACTATGGAGGCTGATGGGAGCAAGTCCCAGTTTTAGAATCACCTCTCTGGGGCTGGAATTTACTCTCCAGTAAGTGGAAAATCCAAGCAGGAACCCACAATTTCACCAAAAGAGAGTAACTTGGGGCCCAGCAGAGTCATAATCACGATTATTGACATCAACCACCATACTGAATGCACAGATCAAAAGTACAACCAGCAGTCAGAGCTGGCTGACTGAAGCAAGAGTCTTACTCAATACCAGAGTTTTTAAACAGTTGCCAGATTTCTTTGCTTCCCCTCTCCCTCCTTTTTGGGGGGTCTGTTTTTAAAAAGCTCATGAAGCTCAGAAAAGATAGGAGATGTAGATGGCACAGCGTTTCCCATCTGCAATAATTGTGCCTGTCGTTTCATGCAAACCAACCAGCAGATTCCAAACTTAGAATATATTCTTTTTTTCCCCAGTCATTCCAAGCAAAAAGTCAGCCGTTTCTGGCAAATAGCAGTTGGTGAGAACATTTTGAGGTTTGTAAATGGAGCCTATAATTTGACGATAGACATGTCTTAGTGCTTAGACAGACAGACAGGCATTATTGAGAAAGCTCTGTAGAAAGAGATACACACCGAGATCAAATTCCCTTTCTGGTTTTCTGCGCCCAGATCTCAGAAGGTAGATGGGGGCTCTTCACCAGGGCACAATTTTCAGAGTTTTCAGTGGGCTCATCCTTGGGTTCCACTAAGCATGTCTGAAATGCTTGCACAGTTGTGAGAGGACACATCTGTCTGTATGTTCCTTGGACCTTTGTGGAGTCAGCTTAGATCCATCTTCATCTCCACTGGTGTTATGATAGTGTTTGCTTCCTCCAACAGACATTTTCAGTGACACATTGAAAATGGGAGTGATAAAGGAACTGGGATCTGCTAAGCTCTCATTGGCTGCTGTGGGATCACCTTCTGATCACTGGGTAGGGTCCCCTATAACCATTTTGGCCTGGGCCCCGAAGAGACTAGGTTCCTGGCTTTTGCAGAAGGAACTGTCCACATAAAGTCTATAGAGATTCTCAATAATCCAGGTCATGGTTGTCTCAAAAGGTGTTTTTTCCCCCCAAAAGGCAAAGGGACTTTCTTGGTGTTTTCTTTGAAAACATCTTGCTTCTCATCCAAGAAGCTTCTTCAGAAATAACTGTTAGAAGTGAAGAAGCTTCTTGCTTGAGAAGCAAAACATTTTTAAAGAAAACACCAGGAAAGTCCAGTTATGTGGACAGCCTCCAAGCCATGCACTTCTACTTTCAGAAGAAGTGCTCCTTTATCCCAAACAAGCCACCTTTTGTTCTGACCGAGGCTTCCCAAGAGCATGAAGCAAACTCCTTGTCCCGACAAAAACCCCTTTTATTAATTGACTGTGAATTCTGCTCATTCACATCCAGCAAAGTCTTTCAAGGGAGGATTTACAGTCACAGACCTTATCTGGCTTGGAGAGCTGCCAGGCCGATATCTCTAAAACATGGCAAGGAACCTCGGAGAGTCACGAACCAATTAAGCAGTGACGTGCGGTCAGTGGAGGCAAGGAAGGCAGGGCCTCACCTCTCTTCATGGAATAATAGTATATAATATTATATACTATATATATATAATATTATATACATCCGTCCGGCCGTGCCCGGGAGCTGCGGAGGCAGAAATGTTGTCGGCGCTTCCGGATGACGAACCAGTCGCTTGCTTTCGTCATCGGGAGGCCGATAACATTTCTGCCTCCGCAGCTCCCGGGCGCGGATGGACGGAGGTAGCCAGAATGGCGCCGAGGCAGTCCGGTGGACGAGTGACCGAAGATCTCTCTGCCTCGCTCGCTCGCTTGCTCATTCGCCCGCCGGACTGCTTCGGCGCCATTCTGGCTACCTCCGTCCATCCGCGCCCGGGAGCTGTGGAGGCAGAAATGTTGTCGGCGCCTCCGGATGACGAACCAGTCGCTTGCTTTCGTCATCGGGAGGCCGATAACATTTCTGCCTCCGCAGCTCCCGGGCGCGGATGGACGGAGGTAGCCAGAATGGCGCCGAGGCAGTCCGGTGGACGAGTGACCGAAGATCTCGCTGCCTCGCTCGCTCGCTCGCTCGTTCGCCCGCCGGACTGCTTCGGCGCCATTCTGGCTACCTCCGTCCATCCGCGCCCAGGAGCTGCGGAGGCAGAAATGTTATCGGCCTCCCGATGACGAAAGCAAGCGACTGGTTCGTCATCCGAAGGCGCCGACAACATTTCTGCCTCCACAGCTCCCGGGCGCGGATGGACGGAGGTAGCCAGAATGGCGCCGAAGCAGTCCGGCGAGCGAGCGAGCGACGCAGCCTGATCTTCGGTCGCTTCCAGAGCCGGAGTGGGATGGAGCAGCCACCGCCTTGGAAGTGAGTCGTGCGGACGGAGCTTTGGGGCTGAGGAGAGAGGCAGGGACGGAGGGAGTGGGGGGAGAGGAGCCGCCCCCCTCACCCCCCAGGCAATGGGGAAAGCTTTCCCGAAATGGGGGGGGTGTCACGGGAAATAAAAAGGGCGCGTGCTGGGGGGGGACAAAGGAGGCTTTGGCGTGCCTTAGAGGCAGGCGGGCAAGCAACGAAAGGGGCAGTGAGGGCGGGCGGTGGCTGCAGGCGGCAAGGCTTGAGTGGGGTGAAAGTGCAGCCCCTTTCATTGCTTTCCCATTCACCCTGCTCAAACCTTGCCCGAGGGAGCTGGGGATCGGGCTTTGGGTTGGTGGGAGACCTTGAAGGAGTGGGGGGCAGAAGGGACTGGTGCCGGTGGAGGAAGCAATGCTATGCCGCGGTCCCCTTAATGTTCACTCAGGAAGGCGGAGAATGAGACCACGTGTGCTGCACACGTGGTCCCATTCCCCGCCTTCCTGATGACGTCACCAGCCTCCCCAGCCATAACCCTCACCGCACGTCACTGCAATTAAGTGAACTAATTGTCTCCTGCAAACTCTACTCCCCTATCCCATCTCTTTTATTTCCTCTGGGAGGGGCCATTCACCATCCACCTGTGGCCTTATTCCAGTGGTGGGTTTCAAAAAGTTTTGGAACTTCTGTAGTTGTGGCCTGTTTTGTGGAGTGGATCAGTGGTCATGTGACTGGGTGGGAGTGGCTTGGCAGTCATGTGACCGGGTGGGAGTGGCTTGGCGGTCATGTGACATGGGTATGACCAACTTGGAAAATGTGGTGAAACTCACTTAACAACGCTCTTGCTTAGCAACCAAAATTTTGGGCTCAATTGTGGTTATAAGTTCTCTTTCTTTCTTTCTTTTTCTTTCTCTTTCTTTCTTCCTTCCTTTCTCTTTTCTTCTTTCTCTTTCTTTCTCTATCTTTCTCTATCTTTGTCTTTCCCTTTTTTCTCTCATTCTCCCTCCATTCCTTCCTTCCTTTCTTGTGTGTATCTCTCCCACTTTCTTTCTCTATTTCCTCCCTCCTTCCTTCCTTCCTTCTTTCTCTCTCTCTCTCTTTCTCTGTCTCTTTCTTTCTTTCTTTCTTTCTTTCTTTCTTTCTTTCTTTCTCTGTCTCTTTCTTTCTTTCTCTCTTTCTTTCTAAATCACTCTAAGGCAGTGTTTCTCAACCTTGGTGACTTTACGTCCTCTGGACTTCAACTCCCAGAATTCCCCAGCCAGCTGGCCATCTGCCCCCCCCCCCAAAGCAACCTCACAAGTTTTCAAGATCCTCTGGAGAGGCTTTTTTAAAAGAAACCCCCGAAAATGTCACAAGATCTGGAGAGATGGGTGGTGGGTCTTTTTGGGGGGGGATCCCCAGAACCAGGTTGCCCGGCGCCCTGAAGAGGTCCATGTGGGGCTCTGGAGGCTGCAAAGTGTGGCACGAGGGGGCAGAAGCCCCCGAACCCAGTGAGGAGGGTAAGCAAAGGAGGAGGTGGAGAGCTGGATGGAGGAAAGGGAAAACTACTACTACTGCTGGAGCTGCATTGCCCCGCTGGGTTCGGGGACTTCTGCCCCCTATGCTGCGCTTTGCTGCCGCCGGAGCAAGAGGTCCGTGCAGGCCTCTGGTGGCTGCAAAGTGCGGCACAAGGGGCAGAAGTCCCCGAACCTAGCGGGGCAATGCAGCTTCAGCAGTAGCAGTCGTTTTCCCCTTCCTCCACCCAGCTCTCCATCTCCTCCTTTCCTTATGCTCCCCACTGGCTCTGAGGCTGCAGGCACCCAGGGAAGGGGGGTGGGAAATGCTGGCCATCTGCCCCCCTCCCAAAGCAACCTCACAAGTTTTCAAGATTCTCTGGAGAGGCGTTTTTTAAGAGAAACCTCCAAAAAAGCTGCAAGATCTGGAGAGATGAGTGGGCGGTCTTTTGGGGGGAGGGAATCCCCAGAACCAGGTTGCCCAGCACCCTGAAGAGGTCCGCGTGGGCCTCCAGCAGCTGCAAAGTGTGGTTAGAGGGGCAGAAGTCCCCAAACCCAGGGGGCCATGCAGCTCCAGCAGTTTCCCCCTTCCTCCACCCAGTTCAATCGTCTTTTACCCGGAGGCTCTGCCAGCGGGGCACCTGCCATTTCACCTCCCAAGAGAAGCTCGGGAGAGACATGCAAACGGCCGCAACTCGAGGCTCCCGAGGAGGACGCTGGACACCAGGGGTGGCAGTGTCGCCCCCTGCTGCTCCTTCTGCTGCTTCTGGTAATGCAGGCTTCCTGGAGAACATTAAGTTGCAGGCACAGTGGCGCACCGATTCCAGCAGCTGCATTTTCCCTTGAAATTTGCTGTCCTGGCAACCCAAAGGGGACATTCTCCCAGCGGTGTCTCAGGCACTCCCACCCTTAGCCAGGAGGCACCAAACTGCACCCAGCCATCCTCACTCCCCCCCCCGCAGCTAAGGTGGGAGTGCCTGAGATGCTGCTGGGAGAATATTGCTTTCGGGTTGCCGGGACAGCAGCTGCAAGAATTGGTGCACCAACTAAAGTTCTCTGGTTTGACTGCACCCGAGCTTTTCTGAGCACAGGGAGATGGACGGCCTACCTGTGCAAGTCCTTTGCTAGCAGCCAGGTTCTAGGATGCCTGCCGCCACCAAAGGACCTCCCCGGAGCACGGGGAGACAGACAGTAATTTGCACCGTGTGGCCGATGCCTAGGAGGTCCTAGGAGATTGGCAGTGCTGCGTAAGTTCCCGCCTCCATCCCCACCCCCACGCCCATGTTTTCTGGCAGCCAGGCATCTTAGGCAAGTCTGAGGGCCTTACAAAGGCCTTGCGAGGTCCCCGAACATGTCAAAGATGCCAGCCATGCTGCATAAGCTCCCGCCACCTTCCCCACATCTGCGCCCATGCTTTCTGGCTGCCAGGCATCTTAGGCAAGTTCGGGGACCTTGCAAAGGCATTGCGAGGTCCCCAAACTTGTCAAAGATGCCATCTGCGCTGCATAAGCTCCCGCTGCCGTCCCCACCCCCGCGCCCATACTTGCTGACGGCCATGTGGCCCTGCGCTATAAGTGAGCCTGGGATCCTTGCAAGGCTGCAAAAGGTTACCTGACTCACTTATAGTGCAGGGCTGCAGCAGGCCGCTCAAGATGGCCTGCCGCCACCCCCCTGTTGCAGCTTACTTACCTCCTTGGAGTTGGCAGGCACCAAGCAGGAAAAAAGGTAAGTGGGTTTAGACATGGTTTTAGAGGCGGGCGGGGCAGTTGGTGAGTCAGCCAATCAGTGAGTGGTGGGTGGGGTTAGGATAGTGCGGACAGGCGGGGTGAGCGAGCGACGGAGCGGCTTCCGGACAGGCAGGGCAGGTGAGCGGCCTCCGGACAGGCGGAGGTGAGTGAGCGAGTGACAAGGCCAGGGCAGGTGTTCCGGAACTTACTTCCGGGTCCACCGGTGGAACCTCTTCTAACCGGTTTGGTAGATTTGACGAACCAGTTCTACCGAACTGGTGCGAACCATTGGAACCCACCTCTGCCTTATTCCCAAATCGACCCCTGTTGCTTAGCTGTTCCCTTTGTCTGGCAACTCTGTGCATGCAACACACTGGGAACAGGCTCCAGCTGTTCATCTGCCTCACGGATGTCTGACTCCAAAGGCAGCTGATAACAGTCAGATGGCTGTGGCCCCATCTCTGCCTCTGACACAGAGCACTCATCAGAGCCTTCCCCAGACTCCAGGACTGGCCCATGTTCCTCCCCAACCTCCTCACTGTCCAAATCTGCTGCCAGCTCTGCTGGCCATTGGTAGGCCACAACACCGTTAAATTTCCAGGGACAAACCCAAAACAATTGCATACAGTTCTTCCCCACTGCCCCAATCCATTTTACAAAACCAAGCTGACACAGCCAGTAACCCAGACGTGAAAAGTAGACAGACAGTCCAATCCAAGACCCAAACTGAAACATCAGGGACTCTAAGGATCCCTGGGCTGCCTCTCGCCTTTGCCCAAACTTCTCATCTCTGAAAGATTTTGCTCCACTTCTGCAGGAGCTAATTCTTCCAAGGGAAGTGGTGGCTTGGATCTTAATTAATTCAGGGCTCTTGTATGGCAAAATGCAACAGCCTTTCGCAGGGGCCGTATAACCTCAAACTTCTGCACCAACCGGGCTTGGTAATTGAATCAATGTACAGTAAGAGAACTTCAACGCAAAAGTCTGGTTCCAGGTTAGATGGGAAACAGATGTTCTAACGGCTCTTCTTTCCTTCTCTCCCCCCTGCCAACGGCAAGAAAGGGGACTTCCAGTATAGATTCAAAGGGTTGGCAAGTAGCAGGAGAAGAAATGGCAGGAGGCTTTTGGCTTCTCAAACAATGGAGGGCTTATATTTCTGAAAACCATGCATCAGTTTCCCCAGAGCTCATGGCGGCGAGGTTAAAAGAAATGCCTGGATGTGGGTCTGGAGGGGAGGGAGGTCCTCAGAACTGCTGGGCGGCAGTTTTAAAGCAATTTTGGCAGTTTTCAGACAAATATGCTCTGTGACAATCATGGGAGTTCAAGGTGGAGGAGGCACCACTTACAGGTAGTCCTCAACATACAACCAGGGGTAGGCTGTTGGGGGTTTGGAAGGGTTCGGGAGAACCTCTAGGTAAGATTCTGTGCCCGGAGAACCCCCAAATCCCACTCCTGGATGGCCCCGCCCACCCCACCCTGCCCTTCCAGGAGTCCCCACGCGGCTCATTTTGGATGTAGGTACTTGCAGGGCATGTGCGGGGGCTTGAGTGTGTCTGTGAAAAATGGGCCTACCAGAACTTCGGGAAGGACGGAAAAGAGCTTGTTTCAAGCCTCCGGAGGGTCTCTGGAGCCTGGGCAGGCCATTTTTACCCTCCTGAATGCTCGAGGAAAGCCTCTGGAGTCTGGGGAGGACCAAAACACCCCCATGCCAGAGTGCAGAAAGCCGACTAGGCCCTTCCCATCATGGCCACTCCTACCCAGCAACCGGGCAGAGAATCCCTTGCTGAAAGTTTTGAAGCCCACCCTTGTGTACAACCACAATTGAGCCCAAAATTTCCATTGCTATGCAAGACAGTTTTTAAGTGAGGTTTGCCCCACTTCATAACCTTTCTGGCCACAGTTGTTAAGTGAAGTAACACAGTTGTAAAGTGAATCTGGCTTTCCCATTGACTTCGCTTGTCAGGTGGTCGCAAAAGCTGATCATGTGACCCCTGGACACCACAACCTTCATAAATATGAACCAGTTGCCAAATATCTGAATATTGACCACATGACCATGGGGGATGCTGCAATAGTCGTAAGTGTGAAAAACAGTCATAAGTCACTTTTTCAGGGCCGTTGTAACTTTGAATGGTTACTGGGGTGGCGCAGTGGTTAGAATGCATCATTGCAAGCTAATTCTGCTTACTGCTGATTGCCAGCAATATGGCAGTTCAAATCTCACCGGCTCAAGGTTGATTCAGCTTTCCATCCTTCCGAGGTGGGTAAAATGAGGACCCAGATTGTTGGGGGCAATAAGCTGACTCTGTAAAACCACTTAGAGAGGGCTGTAAAGCACTGTAAAGTGGTATATAAGTCTAAGTGCTACTGCTACCCTTGTCCAAGAAGATCATAGCTGGCCACCAATTGATGTATGGCAGGTGCCATCTTTTGCCACTGACACGAATGTTAGTCAACGCTTGCACAGTTTTCAGTGGGCTCATCCTTGGGTTCCACTAAGCATGTCTGAAATGCTGGCACAGTTGTGAGAGGACACATCTGTCTGTCTGTTCCTTGGACCTTTGTGGAGTCAGCTTAGATCCATCTTCATCTCCACTGGTGTTATGGTAGTCTTTGCTTCCTCCTCCAACAGACATTTTCAGTGACACATTGGCAATGGGAGTGATAAAGGAGCTGGGATCTACTAAGCTCTCATTGGCTACTGTGGGATCACCTTCTGATCACTGAATTGTTGCAGAAAATGACAGGCTTAGACTTCTCAGGATACAGGAAAAGTTTATTTGGCAGCCAGGTTCAGAAAAGTTAGCCCATGGCTGACGTTGCTAATTTCTGAACGACGTTCATTATTGAAGCACGCATTCTTATACATTCTCAAAAACGGCGCAACACGGAAACACTTTACTCATTTCTTATTGGTTACCTTGAGGAAAAAGCCCTATAAGGAGATGGGGGTCTTACTTCTCCTTTTGTTACAGGTATGGACTACGTGCCATTAACAAACTTTAATTGAACCTTGTGGTTTTGGACTTTTGACATAGGGACATTTGCTGGAACATGTTGTGGTTGAAGGCTGATGACATTTCCCTGTCCCTTTAAGCAAGCTTCTAACTGTCCCTTTTATGCCACGTCTTCATTCTTATATTTTAATCCATATTTTATTCTACTTTAGGATAGGGCCCTCTATGACCATTTTGGCCTGATTGGGGGCAATAGGCTGACTCTGTAAACCGCTTAGAGAGGGCTGTAAAAGGACTGTAGATCTGAATATAAGTCTAAGTGCTATTGCTACTGCTAACTTCATTCACTGCCAGGAGTTTGAGTTTTACCAGCTCAGGGTGGACTCAACTTTCCATCCTTCCAAGGTTGATAAAATGAGGACCCAGATTGTTGGGGAAAATATTCTCTGTAAACCACTTAGAGGGGTCTGTAAAGCACTGTGAAGCAGTATACAACTCTAAGCGCTATTGCTACCAAGCAAATGGCTGTAAGTAAAGGACTTATTTGGAGACTTAAATGATGTTTCCCTCCATTAAGCTTTTGTTACAGTTAAATGCAATCAAAATGGCTGTTCTCACCTCACATATTCAACCAGCATTCTCACCTTATAGTTGCAACATGACAAGAATACCTGGCAGTTTTTTTTAAAAAGAGATATGACCTAGGATTTTTAGGTGATCCATAGATAGCAGCTGCCTCCAGATGTGCATGGGGTTGTGATGGGTCGGACACGACTTTTTCAACTAACAACAACATGTACTAATAATTATGGTTGTAGGTATGTACTAATTTGGCTTAAGTAACAGCACAAGATTGTACCCCCCATTCCTATGACATTTACTGAAAAAGATAATTAGGTTTTTAAAAAATCATGTGTTCTGCAAAGATGATGAGCAACTGATTCAATTAAACAACAGAAGCCTGAGATTTTTTTTAAAAAAAAAGCTTATGGAATACGGGTACACCTTGGCTTGTGACCGCTTGCTCAGTGACTGTTTGAAGTTATGACAGACCTCCCCCACAGCTACCTGTGACCACAAAATGTGGATGCATTTTAGCCACCCGGCAATCAGCCTGAACTTAGTGTTTTTTTAACATTACATTTATTTATTAAACAAATTTATATAGCCTCCCAACTCACACACAGTGTCTTGAAGCCAGTTGACCACAATTTATGAATTGTTTTTGCTAGAAACCGGTGTTTACTTTCACTTTCCTGACAAAAAAATATCTATCGGCTAAATTTTGTTTTGCTTAATGATCATTGCATTTACTTCTCTACCACCACCACAAAGAACGTTGCAAAATTCATCATGTGACTTGCTTGGAAGACTGACATGACTGTAATTCCAGACTCAATGGAATATTGCATCCAGTTTTGGTCGCCCCAATGTAGAAAAGATGTGGAGACTCTAGAAAGAGTGCAGAGAAGAGCAACGAAATTGATTAGGGGACTGGAGGCTAAAACATATGAAGAACGGTTGCAGGAACTGGGTATGTTTAGTTTAATGAAAAGAAGGATTTGGGGAGACATGATAGCAGTCTTCCAATATCTCAGGGGTTGCCACAAAGAAGAGGGAATCAAGCTATTCTCCAAAGCATCTGAAGGCAGGACAAGAAGCGATGGGTGGAAACTAATCAAGGAGAGAAGCAACTTAGAACTGAGGATAAATTTCCTGACAGTTAGAACAATTAATCAGTGGAACAGAAGTTGCCTCCAGAAGTTGTGAATGCCCCAACACTGGAAGTCTTTAAGATGTTGGATAGCCATTTGGCTAAAATGGACTAGGGCAGTGGTCCCCAGCCTTTTGGTTAACAGGGGCCACTTCTGTGGACCTGAGAGGGTATGGTTCTCATGCTACCTGATCCCACAGATGGGGCTTTGCTTGTTTGCGCAACTGGTTGCTGGCATGCCGCAGACCGGTGCCGGTCCATGGACCAGGGGTTGGGAACCTCTTGCTTGAACAGGGAGTTGGACTAGAAGACCTTCAGGGTCCCTTCCAACTCTGTTATTCTGTTATTAATTATGGTTGTAAGTTGAGGAGAACCTATATAGACAATAGCATTTGCTGAACTGAGATTCTATGTGTATTGATCCAGAACATAATCAATTATACTTAGTTGGATTTACTCCCAGTTAATCTGAATGGACAGACAACTGTAATATATTTGCTTTCTTGCGTTAGAAGAGCTGAGGGAGTTTGGCAGCAGCCTTATGATGTCACATGAAGAGGGCTGGAGTTGCTTTCGGGAGATTTAGGGAAGGTTGTTTTAAATTTAAGAAATGCATTAAGTCTGTCAGACATAACTCATGTATCGACTAGTTTCCTGTCACAAGCCAGGAGGAAAACATGCCCCCACAGTTCCATAATTTGCTGCCAATTTATTTTCTTATAAAGAAATTGAACACAATGAGAAACAAAACATTGAAAACCATAAGCTGAGGGGAAAAAAAAAACTCCTTCACCACCAATCCTGCAACACCCCTCATAAAAACGGCACAAGGGAAAATAAGACAGCATTCGCAAAGTTTTTGGAAAATATATCAGCTTTTGAAATCTTAAGTAGAAGTACAATGTTTTATACTTCCATATCACATATTTATTGCCCTAAAGGTATCCATAGAGGCGGAGATAAACTGTTAGGGATTATTTTGTCAACAGAACTCTAAAAAAAATGAAGAGCAAATGTGAATGAAATAATTTTTTCCAACAAACCTTTGGCATGCAATTTTGAAGCTCTGCAACATTGACATCTGCATTTGTGTCGGAAGAGGCGGAGATGTCATTGCACAAATTGTACCATGAGCCCACAAAGCACACGAGACTCTTCTGGCTTGCACTACTTGTCTACACCTTGGAGGCCACACGTTAGAATTGAGCTAATTTCCATGTTGCGATTTAGGATCACCCAATGTATAAGCAGAGAGCCAGTTTGGTGTAGTAGTAAAGGCCTCGGTTAGAAACCAGGAGGCTGTGAAGTTCCTGAGACATGAAGGGAATTGGACTAGAACAGAACAGAACAGAATAGAATTATTTATTGGCCAAGTGTGATTGGACACACAAGGAATTTGTCCTTGGTGCATATGCTCTCAGTGTACATAAAAAAAAGATACATTCATCAAGAATCATAAGATACAACACTTAGTGATAGTCATAGGTTACTAATAAGCAATCAAACCACAGTAGGAAACAAACAGAACAATATAAATTGTAAAAATACAAGCAACATGGTTATAGTCATAAGTGGGAGGAGATAGGTAATCGGAAGGGTGAGAAGAATAATAGTAATGCAGTCTTAGTAAATAGTTTGACAGTATTAATTGTTTAGCAGAGTGATGGCATTCAGGAAAAAGCTGTCCTTGTGTCTAGTTGTTCTGGTGTGCGGTACCCTATAGTGTCGTTTTGAGGGTAGAAGTTGAAACAATTTATGTCCAGGATGTGAGGGGTCTGTAATTATTTTCACAGCCCTCTTTTTGACTCATGCAGTATGTGGGTTCTCAGTGGAAGGCAGAAGACTCCAAGGTCCCTTCCAATTCTATGTTCTTGCCAAAAAACCTTGTTGCAGGGGCTAATCCAAGCAATCACCCAGAGTAAAAAATTGGCTGGAAGCAAGCTCCCATTCCAAGAAAAGTGTCCAGGCAGCCCCTGAGCAGGGATCTCATTTGTCTTCCTGGGTGTGCTCACTCCCATTAGTAGCAGGCTTTTAGGATCCATATATTTTACAAAGACCAGCCTCGTATCTCCCCCGTCCTCTTTTCCTCTCTAGAATTTGATCTGGTCGTACCTTTATTGGACCCTTTTCTCCTCCATAAATATTTCTTAGACAATGTAATTAGCCATAAAACTTTCCAAGGTTGAAGGTTTCCAGATCAAAGCCCTGGCTTTTGCAAGCTAATGAAAGTAAGCCTTGGGCAACTGTTCTGTAAGATCAAAGGATTTTACGTTGCTCACAAGGCCTCAACTTCTTTCCAACTGAAGCCGAGATCAACAGCAGAGCCTAAGGTGTGGGCTCATCTAGATTTAGTTCTCTTGCCAGAAACTCTTACAAAACATTACATCCTCCTCCAAAAGCCAATGCTTACAACTAGTCTTTAAAATTAGGCTGAGTTCACACATCGCACTAAACTAGTTAGTGTTAACCACAGTGTGCAAAGATAAAACAAACAAAGGACGGTTTGTAGAGTAAATCACAGTTGTTTGAACTCACAATTTAGAATAACAGAGTTGGAAGGGCCCTTGGAGGTCTTCTAGTCCAACTCCCTGCCTAGGCAGGAAACCCTACACCACTTCAGACAAAGGGTTATCCAACCTCTTCTTTAAAACTTCTAGTGTTGGAGCATTCACAACTTCTGGAGGCAAGTTGCTCCACTGATTAATTGTTCTAACTGTCAGGAAATTCCTCCTGCATTCTAAGTTGCTTCTTTCCTTGATTAGTTTCCATCCATTGCTTCTTCTACTCTCAGGTGCTTTGGAGAATAGACTCCCTCTTCTTTGTGGCAACCCCTGAGATATTGGAACACTGCTATCATGTCTCCCCTAGTCCTTCTTTCTCTTAAGCTAAACATACCCAGTTCCTGCAACCGTTCTTCATATGTTTTAGTCTCCAGTCCCCTAATCATCTTTGTTGCTCTTCTCTGCACTCTTTCTAGAGACTCCGCAACTTTTTTACATTGTAGCAACCAAAACTGAATGCAGTATTCCAAGTTTACAAACCACTGGAGAAGAGCCTAATGCTGGGAAAGATTGAGGGCAAAAGAAGAAGGGGACGACAGAGAATGAGGTGGCTGGTTGGAGTCATTGAAGCAGTAGGCGTGAGCTTAAATGCACTCCATGGGATGGTAGAATTGTATTTGCGCAACAAAGGAAAAATGATAAGTTCCCGTCTGAGGGGAATGTGATCAAGAAAATTTTAGATTGTGCAGAAACGGATAGATTAACACTTGCTATTAAAGATAAAGAAGAAACGGAATACTTTTTGATATGGGACATACTTTATCAATGGCTAAATAACAGACATTAGAAAGGAGGAGATACAACTGGAGAAAATGGTAAAGAGGAGACTTGTTAAAGAAGATGATGTCAACTATTAAATATTAATGTTGTGATATTATTATGTTATTATATTATTAATATGATGGCGAGGAATTATAACAACAAAAATGTACAATATGATTACTTAAGCACAATGTACCCAGAACACACACTGTTGGATGAAAATTGGATGTTACATAAATAAAACAAATAAAACTTGGGGAAAAAAAAAGAAATTGCTCTAACACTGGCAGCTTTTAATAAGAGACTGGACAACCATTTGTCTAAAATGACATAGGATCTCCTGTTTGAGCAGGGGGTTGGACTACAAGACCTCTAAGGTCCCTTCCAACTCTGTTATTCTGCATCAGATTTGGCCTCACCCACTTGGCAGCATTGCGAATGGGATTTTCCAAAGACCATTCCCCTTTAATGAGCCTGAAGGTTTCCAGATCTGAAGACACAAGGCCCTCTGTGCCAAAGGCAGCTTTGCCTCCTGTTGAAAGGGAGCGAATTGTAAGCTACCCCGAGGGGATCTGACAGTCATAAGCACCCATCAAATGCAATCTATCCAATCCAACAGCAAATGAGCTGTAATGAACCACATCTGGAATTTGCTCAGCAGCTCCGGAGGGCTGCACAAAGAGAGGCCAGCAGCCCGCAGAGTCGGTCACGTTTCTTCCAAGCATCAAGGCGGTTGTCCCTGTGAATTGGCTGCTTGCCCACTCAGCTCATAAGAGATTCAGCCGACCCTGCACTCCTATTAAATGCATCCGGGAACCCGTTCAGTTCTTGGGCAAGAGGAAGAAAACTTCAGAGATTTCTCCCTCCCCTGCCCCACCAACTTCTCTGGATTTCTCCTCCTGTTGCTTCCTTTTAAATCCTTCCTAAAACATATGATTGGGGTGGGAGTACATTTTTTCCCCTTGTGCAGTTCTTTATTTGTAGCATCCAGTGATGTTACTTTTGTTAGTTGCACCTCTTTTAAGTAAAGCAAGAAGCTCTTTTCCTTGTGTCTTGGAGGTTGTCCCAAAGGTGCTTTTTCAGGAGGCAACTGGACTTTCTTGTTTTTTTTTCTTTTGAAGATGTTTTACTTCTCATCCAAGAAACTTCTTCAGCTCTGACAGTATAGTGGGGAATGGAAGGATTTATATTCCTCGCAGATAGCTGGTCATTTATATCCTTGTAGAGCAGGGGTGTCAAACTCAAGGGCTGCAGGCTAAATCTGTCCCATGGGATGCTTAGATCTAGCCCGTGGGAACAGGGAAGGACCAGCCTGTGGTGCCTCTGCCAGTGAAAATGGAGCTTGGGAGGGCTGGATGCTTTCAGCTGCCATGGCCTCTTGCAACCCTCTGCCAGCAAAAACAGAGCTTGGCCCTCCTGAGCTCCGTTTTCGCTGGCAGAGCATTTGGGCCACCACAGATGCCCCCGACATGAATGACGTTGAGCTGGCCATGCCCACTCTGGTCCCCAAGGTCAAACAGAACCCTGATGCGTCCCTCAATGAAATTGAGTTTGACACCCCTGTTAGAGTGTCGTTGAAGCACTTGGAGGTTTATCTATGTCCGACCTAAGTAGTGCTCCTGGTTCCCGTAGTCTGCCATTTTTCCTCTGGAAATCCATTCCAGGAAACTCTAAGCTTCTGGAAATCCATTCCTACTCCCTCCCCATTCAAAGGGTGTTTGACCTAAATTGTATAGCTGAAAGCTTCAACAACCCTCTAAAAGGAATGCAAATGACCAGCTGTCTGCAAGGAATATCAATCCTTCCATTCCCCACTGTCCTGTTGGAAGCTGAAGAAGCTTCTTTGATGAGAAGTGAAACGTCTTCAAAAAAACAAAACAAGAAAGTCCAGTTGTCTCCTGAAAAAAGCACCTTTGGGTCAACTATGACCTGGAGGACTGAGAATCTCTACAGACATTGATCCTGGAGGTTGTTTGGGGGGTACACAGAGCTAAAAGTATCACAAATGGTGATATCTGTTGGCTGAAATTTTGTAGCACTAGAAAAAAGTTTTTTATGAGCTCTATTTTTTAGGACCTCTATTTTTGCCTTTCTTTCCTGCTGGGGGCTTCTGGGAATCATTGATGTCACTGTTAGGAGGTTAGGTTTGTTTAGGGTACTAAACTGAGGTGGTATTTAGCCGGTTCTCTCTGGTTCAGGGGAACTGGTAGCGGTGGCTGCGGGAAGCTCCACCAACCTGCTCCGGCATAATGCGCGACCTTCTGGGCATGCGCTCCATTTGAGCGCATTCCATTTGCGAACCGGGAGAGAAGGTAAGTGAATCCCACTACTGGTACTAAATGGGTGCATTTTATGCTTCAGAGGCATGCCGCACCCATTTTCACTTTATTTTAAAAAGTTTGAGCATTGCGCAAAACCTAGCAGTTATTAACAGCAGACGATGTGGCAGAAAACAATACCTTGATCAAGGATCTATGAAGGAGAAGACCACACCCCCACCAATACTGGCAGGGCAAGCTTCCGTATATAAACAGAGAGCAAACTCCACACCTGCTAGCATTGATGATGTTACCTAGTTGGGTCATGCAATGTCTTCAGGCAAACAACCAACCGCAAAGGACTCCACAGTTCGACCCTGTATCAAATTCAGATATTCCCTTCTTTTGGTGACTAGATATCTGAACGGAGGGAAGGAGGCCACACACAACTGGAAATGAAGACAAACAGTGATGGGAAAGACACAGTAGTCTTTAACTTTCTTGGCGTGTGCAACAGAAAATGCAGTCAAAACTGCCAAAAAAGAGCTACTAATGCCTACATACAGGATATGTGAAATTACTATTTTCTGCATCAGGACTGCCAGTTTTGCAATTGCAGGAATGTACTAGCAGTAGTTAGGAAGGAAAAAAAATCTTCAACTTGTAATTGTTTAAAATCTTGTCAATTTTAGGCCAGATGGGGTACCAATCACTGATTAAGGTCACAGGACAAAACTTGTTAACTTGCAGTTAGCGTTTAATAGAGAAAGGCATGGAAAAAAACTTCTCAGGTGTCCTGACCTAGGCTTCCCCAGCAGCACAAAGCCTCGTCCTCGTCCTGATAAACCCCTATTATTTAATTTACAGTGAATTCCTCTTCAGCAAAGTCTTTCCTCTCCCACAGTCTTTCAAGATAGTTCACAATTACCCACCTTTATTAGCTTGGCCAGGCTGATATCTTTCAGACTCCGCAATACTTGGCAAGAATGCAGGAATGAACTCATTGTCTCCTGCAGACTCCACTCCCCTTTCGCTCCTCTTTTATTCCCTATGGGAGGGGCCGTTCACCGTCCACCTGTGGCCTTACTCCCAAGTCGACCCTTGTTCCTTAGCTGTTCCCTTCGCCTGGCAACTCTACGCATGCACACACTGGGAACAGGCTCCAGCTGTTCTTCTGCCCCACTGATGTCTGACTCCGAAGGCAGCTGATAACAGTCAGATGGCCCTGGCCCCATCTCTGCCTACAACGCAGAGCACTCATCAGAGCCTTCCCCAGACTCCAGGACTGGCCCATGTTCCTCCCCAACCTCCTCACTGACCATATCTGCTGTCAACTCCCCTGGCTGCTGGTGGGCCACAACATCAGAAGGAGACACCTTGTAAACACTCACAAAGGTGGAAAATATTTGATGTTAAGGCTAGGTTATCCATCTGATGGGAGCTAGGAAGCTGGCTTTTCTGTGGCAGACCCTGCCCTATGGAACTCTCTGCCCTCCCCCCCCCCGGAAGCTTGGCTGGCCCCCACCCGTTTAGTCTTCTGTAAAGCTATGAAGACTTGACTTTTCCCCAATCATTGGGAGAAGATGGGATGACCGCACATGGGAAGTTTGACTTGGCACCAGCTTTTTGTTGTTTTTAATGTGTTTAGCTTTATAATTTTAAGATGGTTTTGTTTGTTGTTTTAACTTTTGTTTGAGACCTGCTCAGAGTTGGTTATAAGCTAGAGAGTTATATAAATGCTATAAATAAATAAACCAAACAAACAAATAAGCCAGCCAACCAACCTCCAGTCCTGGTGACTGACTCAGACTGGATCCTTCAACGTCATCCTGGAATACATGTATTTGCCTTCATTCGTGAATGCCTTATTTTTTGGCATATAAGATGCACCGGAGTATAAGATGCACCAAGGTTTTGAAGAGGCAAATTTTTTAAAAAGTAGGTAGGTAGATAGAAGGATAGAGAGGGAAAGAAAGAGAGAGAAATACAGTAGGTAGGTAGGGAGAGAGTAGTTAGGTAGGTAGAAAGGTAGGTAGGTAGATAAAGGGATAAATAGGGAGAAAGAGAAATATATAGAGAGAGTAATAGAGAAATACAGTAGGTAGGTAGGGGGAGAGAGAGAGGGTGTAAGTAGATAGGTAGAGGGATAGAGAGAGAGAAATAGAAAGAGATAGATAAACACAGTAGATAGGTAGGGAGAGAGAGAGAAATACAGTAGATAGGTAGGGAGAGAGAGAGAGAGAGAGTAGGTAGGTAGATGGAGAGAGAGAGAGAGAGAGAGTGAATGAGAGAGAGAGAGAGAGAGAGAGAGAGAGAGAGAGAGAGAGAGAGAGAGAGAGAGAGAAATACAGTAGGTAGGGAGGGAGGGAGAGAGAGTAGGTAGGTAGGTAGATGTTTCCAGGCATATTTATCCATGTCCTGGAGAAGGAAATCATTGACAATCTGCAGCACCTAAGACTTTGTTTCTGCTGGCACAGCACTTGATCAATCTAATTCTCATCAATCAGTTAAAGAGCTTTTCAAAAGGGAAAAAAGTTTTTGCACTCTGCAAACCTCCCAAAAACAGCCCGTTTTTTTGCGAAAACAGGCCCATTTTTTTAAAAAAAGGCATGAATAGCCGGGGGGGGGGGGGGCTTGCAGAGTGCTCCTGAAGTGGGGGGGGGGGTCAAAAACGAGCAAAAGATGTCTTGAATGGCATAAGGTCTCCTGCTTGTGCAGGGAGTTGGACTAGAAGGCCTCTAAGGTCCCTGCCAACTCTGTTATTCTGTTAAGCCTGGTCTTTCTCCTAGCTGCTGAGCCAGGAGATGACATCAGTTTAGCCCGATCTTCGCAGTTTTGTAATGGGTCCATTGTGGTCCCTGGCAATTTGAGAGAGTTTTTAAATTTTGTCTCTTTCAGTCTATATTGGTTTTTCTACTCTTAGCAGCCGGGAGTAATTTCATATATATATATATATATATATAGGGAGCAGCCAGGCCAACCTAATGAATAAAGGTTTTTACATTCTGAGGCCATAGCGTATCCTCACAAAATCTCATCGAAGCAAATGGGTAATTAGAAACAGGTGCTTGGTAACAAATTGCTTTGGTTACATGAGATTTTGTTATCATTCCTTTTCTCTGCATCCCCCTCTTCTTTCCTTTTCCCTTTTCCTGGTTGAGAGTGAAATACAGCAATCAAGCTGTGTTGAAAGCTTGCGTGAAATTGGGCGCATGCTGCAGATGGAGAAGAAATAAATAAGGCTGCCCCACACACGTTGGCGACAAGGCTGTCTTTCCAGGGGCTTGTGTGGTTCAAGACAGAGGTGGCATTCAGCAGGTTCTGACCAGTTCTGGAGAACGGGTAGTGGAAATTTTGAGAACCGGTAAATACCACCTCTGGCTGGCCCCACCCCCAGCTATTCTCTGCCTCCCGAGTCCCACCTGATCGGGAGGAAATGGGGATTTTACAGTATCTTTCCCCTGCCATGCCCGTTAAGCCATGCCCACCAAGCCACGCCATGCCAACCAAGCCACGCCCACAGAACTGGTAGTAAAAAAAATTGAATCCCACCACTGGTTCTCTCTTGCTGGAGACTGTCTTCCTGTAAGTTTCTCATTGCAATGACAAACATGAGCCGTATAGTCTTCAGGTCTTTCCAGAGCCTCTAGCTCAATATTTGCTAGAAACAGATGTGGAGCTAGATGGAAAGCTGGAATAGGCCATCATGATCCCACTTTGACAATAGATACAATACATGATTCATATAAGTAATTCCAGCTTGTAAGTATAGCACTATGTATCGTATAAGGAAATGATGAATGCCTGCAACCAATGTTATGGATGAATGCATGTATAAATTGGCTTCTATTGTGACTATCAGGTTGTAAGAGTTTGTTTTATCAAGAGAATATATGAAGCTCAGGGTTGAAGTGTGAGGTCCTTGCTGTTCTCTGAGCTGGATTGTTTTCTTGCAGATGCTTCATTACCCAACTGGATAACATCATCAGTGCTGAAAGGAGTGAGGTTTTGCTCTCTTTTTATACACTAGTGGCTTGCCCTGTTAGTGATAGCAACTGGTCCTCCCACCACACCGATAGGGTAAGCCACTGGTATATAAAAAGAAAGCAAACCCCGCTCCCTTCTAGTACTGGTGATGTTACCCAGTTGGGTAATGAAACATCTGCAAGAAAACAACCCAGCTCAGAGAGCACCATCATTGAAGAAGAAAAATTAGGAGGAGGAGGAGGAGGAGGAGGAGGAGGAGGAGGAGGAGGAGGAGGAGGAGGAGGAGAAGAAGAAGAAGAAGAAGAAGAAGAAGAAGAAGAAGAAGAAGAAGAAGAAGAAGAAGAAGAAGAAGAAGAAGAAGAAGAAGAAGAAGAAGAAGAAGAAATAGCTAGTGAAATCTACCTGTTCATTTCCATTTGTGGGGATGGAAGAGCCCAGGTGAATCTGAAACAGGGAAAGAATGTAAATTGTGATAATTGTGAGGAGTTAATCGGCAACATAGGTTTCAAGCCTATTTTGGGAGGAATCTTCACCAGCCAAAGCAACCCAGGAATCTCTTTGAATACAGTTGGCCAGACAGGGTGACGCTTCCCTTGCAATTGTCTATGAAGATTCTCAGTCATCCAGGTCATGGTTGTCCCAAAGGTGCTTTTTCAAAACCAAGCCCAATTGCCTTTTAGAATAGAATAAGAGTTGGAAGGGACCTTGGAGGTCTTCTAATCCAACTCCCTGCTTACACCACTTCAAATGGTTATCCAACATCTTCTTAAAAACTTCCAGTGTTGGAGCATTTACAACTTCTGGAGACAAGTTGTTCCACTGATTAATTGTTATCCTCAATTCTAAGTTGCTTCTCTCCTTGATTAGTTTCCACCCATTGCTCCTTGTCCTGCCTTCAGGCGCTTTGGAGAATAGCTTGACTCCCTTTTCTTTGTGGCAGCCCTTTGAACATTGGAAGACTGTTATTACGTCACCCCTAGTCCATCTTTTCATTAAACTACATACCCAGTTCCTGCAACTGTTCCTCATATGTTTTAGCCTCCAGTCCCCTAATCATCTATTTAAAAAACATTTTTTATTTATTTTTGAACAAAGACAAACAAACATAAAAATAAAAAATCCATCTTCCATTACAAATTGTAGAAAGTGTGTCAGTTGATTACAGTATTTTGATGCATCTCTTCCATATCAAATCACATATTTTAAATGCACATATATTCATGTATATCACGATTATTATATCTCAACCTTAATTTGACTACAATTGTTTTTACATCCTTTTATATATAAAATTCAAAATCTAGAATAGGATTATATGATAACATTCTAATAAATCATCCTAAAATCATCTAATCACAATACATCTTTATAACATATTCTAGATAAAGCTTTTAAACCTCCTCTCATATTCTCCATGTGTTGCTTATATAAAATTTCATATTATCAAACTAATATATCTATATGCATTGTTATCATTATTAATCATTATTGAACTATAGCTATCGTCACTTCATTTTATACATACTACTAGTAAACTAAATTTAGTTTAGTTTTTATTATACATTTACATTGCATCAACCTGTATCTTTCCAGTAATAGTGCAGTCTTATATCTCTTGCCATTTGTAGCATTAATATTCTAGTTACTTTCTTAATAAATCTTGTATGAACTTCTCTTCACAACATGTTGTTCCTTTCGTATCTCATAAAAGCTCGAAACCCAGCACCTGCTCTTTCCATCAGCCTTATCTTTGGTTATCACTGGTGCTTCTGTCAAGATTTCTCTCCTTATCTCCGTCAATTTTTCTCTCTTTTCTTCTTCTGTGCTTTGAAGTCTGGAGTAGAGTTCCAATCCATCTATCTCCCCTTTCCATATTCCACTCTTGCCATTACCAACCACGCTCACTTTGTTGTCAGTATCCACAGTTTTCTTATCTCTTTGCTCATTTTTTTCTTCCATTTTTTGAACTCTGTCCTCCACATTCTTCATTTGATAAACATCCTCAGTTTTTCCATCAAATTTTTCTGTTTTGTATTCCATATTCTCCAATCTCTTCAATTCTCTCTGTCACAACTAATAGATTTTGAATGTCAAACACAATCATTTGCAATGTTACAGTTTCTTTTTCCTGCTGCGCCATTCTTCCAATTTTGCAGGCACTGCCACTATAGGATTCAAGGCTATTTTAATAAACTTCAAACAGGTTCATTTATTATCTTTCAAGTCAAAATGTTGTCTTCCCTCCAATAGCTAGTGATAGAACTCTCCAAAAGCACCTGTATAAACAACTTGTGCTCTTCCTACTATCACTCTCAGTAAACAAACTGAAAGAACCTTGAATCTCAAGTGATCAAAGAGAAAGAAGAAAAAACAATGTGTCCAGCCTCCAGCCTCTAAGTGGCAGTGTAATTGCTTTTCCTTTTCCTCCTCTTTATAATCCTTCTTCTTATCTTCTTTATATTCCAAGCTTAAGAAAGAAAAACACCCTTAAGTGGAGATCAAAAACAATCCAATCAAGCATTATAAAAAAAGAAGGAAAATTTTAATCCATAGGTGTAAGCAAAAGTGAAAAAAGAAGAAAAAATTAATACATTCAGTTTAAAAAATAGGGAGCCTTTGCAAAAAAAAAAAAAAAAAAATCCATGAAAAAAAAATTAGAAACAGGGTAACACACTAAGTTTAATGTAGATTAATTTCGCCACTTACAGTCTTCTATCTTCAATTTTAATTTAACTTAATTTTTTTTCTAATAATCTTTTTCTAATAATAAAATTTCCTCACCAATTCAACACACTTTCTCTTTTCGCTTTCTTCCTGTTCTGGAGCTGTCCCAACTTCAGCAGCTTCATTAACTGCATTTCTGTTACCAGAAATAAAGGTTATTCCTGGATCTTTCAGGGACTTTGCAGTGTCCCTGAGATCAGCAGGAGGTGCCCCTTCTCAATCTCCGTCTCTGCGGGACGGTTTAGGTCCCAGTGGACTGTCCAGCAGCAGAAATATCGACTGCGATCTCGGAGCACCAAGATCGCATGTCATGCCATTGTGACGTCAGCCCCTTCTTTTTCTCCCCTAATAATCTTTGTTGCTCTTCTCTGCACTCTTTCTAGAGTCTCCACATCTTTTTTACATCGTGGCGACCAAACCTGAATGCAGTATTGCAAGTTTGGCCTTTCCAAGGCATTATAAAGTGGTATCAACACTCGACATGTTCTTGATTCTATCCCTCTGTTTATGCAGCCTAGAACTGTGTTGGCTTTTTTGGCAGCTTCTGCACACTGCTGGCTCATATTTAAATGGTTGTCTACTAAGACTCCAAGATCCCTCTCACCATTACTACTATTGAGCAAGGTGCCAAATATACTGTAACTGTGCATTTGCCTAAATGTAGAACCTTACTTTTTTCACCATTGAGTTTCATTTTATTAGTTAGTGCTCAATGTTCATGTCTGTCAAGATCCTTCTGTATCGTGAGTCTACCTTTTGGAGTGCTGGCTATTCCTGCCAGTTTGGTATCATCTGCAAATTTGATGAGTTCCTCATCTATCCCCTCGACCAAGCCATTGACAAAGGATGTTGAAGAGTACTGGGCCTAAAACAGAGCCTTGGGGTACTCCACTGCATACTTCCCTCCATGTACATGTTGAGTGTGGTTGGTCAGCCAGTTACAAATCCATCTGGTGGTGATGCTGTCTAACCCACATTTTTCTACTTTTACACATTTTTGGTAAAAAGCTCTTTGGGGATTCCCTTCCACTTGATTAAAACTTCCATGTCAAATGTCCAGGTTTATTTAGTAGTATAGGACAGGGGTTCCCAACCTGGGGCATTGGACCTGTTAGGAACCGGGCTGTGCAAGCAGTGGGCAGTCAAGCAAAGTTTCATCTGCACATGTGCAAAATCTACAGTAGGTTGCGTGCAAAATCACCACCACCACCACCACCACCACCACCACGTCTATGGAAGATAATTTTTCCTCTCAAACCAGTCTCTGGTGCCAGAAAGGTTGGGGATCACTGGTTTAGGATGCACTACAATAAAAATCAATACGCATCCTTTTTATTTTCAAAATAAAAATGTCTTCCTCATCAAAATCAGCATTAATATACATATTGTTTTAACTTCCAGTATTTCCTGTCAAAATTTGGATAACGTTTAGCTCCCCTTTGAAAAGCCCATTACTAATTATTCTGAAGAATAATAGAGCCATTCCAAAAATCCCCCAATGGGATCCAATGTAATCAATTCCCAGTCCATTACTCCAGGCGAGCCAATGTTTGCTGAGATGCTTCACGAGATGTTCTTCTGTGCCAAAAATGAAATATAGTTGTTTCTATAAATGTGCTTTCCAGCTGAATCAGCCAATCTGATATCTTTCCCCCCAATCTTGGCTTTCATGTTTTTTATTTATATTTTAAAAAGACGATAGAATTTCCCTTTTGATGCACTGAACAGAACACTCAGTTTCAAAAACAGCATTTGAGTGAAGTTAATTTAAGTACTAAGGAGACCAAGCCTTGATCTGTGAAAGAAGCAGGCAAAAATCCATTGGTTTGGATGTTAAAAAAAAAAAGAATATCTGTGACGTGAAAAAAATTCATGAAAGTATAGAAATAGATTTTTTTAAAAATTAAACAGCAAAAAAGGAATTTGTTATATACAGGCCTCTGAATGCTTCCTGGACTCAATATGCATTTCTGGATATAATTGTTTCTACAGGGTAAAAGTGATCTCAGGAGAGTGAAACATGAAAGATAAATGTATAATTAGAATAACAGAGTTGGAAGGGACCTTGGAGGTATTCTAGTCTAGCCCCCTGTTCAATCAGGAAACCTTCTACCATTTCAGACAAACATTTATACAATACAATACAATACAATACAATACAATACAATACAATACAATACAATACAATACAATACAATACAATACAATACAATACAATACAATACAATACAATACAATACAATAGTAGAGTTGGAAGGGACCTTGGAGGCCTTCTAGTCCAACCCCCTGCCTAGGCAGGAAACCCCATACCGTTTCAGACAGATGACTATCCAACATCTTCTTAAAGACTTCCAGTGTTGGGGCATTCACAACTTCTGGAGGCAAGCTGTTCCACTGATTAATTGTTCTAACTGTCTAACTGAAATTTCTCCTCAGTTCTAAGTTGCTTCTCTCCTTGATTAGTTTCCACCCATTGGGTGGAAACCAACTTTCAACCAATGAAAGGAAAAAAAAAATGGTTACTTTCTTCATCTTCTCAAAACTTGAAGCCCTGCAAGAATGACAAAGGTGAACACCATTCTATTATCATTTATTTTCTTGTATTCCTTTTCATATTCATTAGCTTTTTTCATTTGCTGTCCTTTGCAAATTATATACATGCCATTGGCAGCCTTTTGCCATTCACTACGAGATTTGTGGGTAGTGTGGGGTCCTTGATACTCCCTGATCTTGGTTGTTTGCTTGCAGATATCCTATTACCCAACTAGGTAACATCATCAGTGCTGTTAGGGATGTAACCCTAGGCTTGGCTTGGCAATGTATATAAGCTATGATTGTAACAAATGTATCTGTTGCTTCAAATGCTAAAGAGATGTAATTGGTTTGTTACCTCAAGCAGCCATAAGAGGGAGCCAGAATGGCTGTTAGCTCTCTGTTTGTTAGACGCTGATCCGTGTATTGTGAGGTGTTTTGCTATTGTTAGCTATTTTAATAATAATAAATAATAAAATTTATTTCTTAGCCGCACCCTCTCCCGAAGGACTCGGGGCGGCGTACAATAAAAACACATAAAACACATAAAATACAATATGGACAATACACACACAAAATAAATGAATACGTGTACATGGAGGAGGTAGGCAGATGAATAAAGACAATTAAAAACACAATTTAAAATCCCCTAATAAAATTCCAAAAACCACAAAATTAAAAACCCGTCAGGAGCAGTGTGAACGAACTATGGTTGAGCCAGGCCAGCTACTTGGAATAGGTGGGTCTTGAGCTTTATCCGGAAGGCGCAGAGGTCAGAGGTGGTCCTAATATCCGGGGGAAGGTCGTTCCACAGGGCTGGGCCCGCTAGAGAGAAGGCTCTGCTCCTAGACGCCGCCCCCCGACATTGTCTTGTGGACGGCACCTGGAGGAGTCCCTCTCTGTGTGAGCGAATTGGTCGCAGGGATGTATGGGGCAGGATACGATCCCGCAAGTAGCTAGGTCCTGAGCCATGGAGCGCTTTAAAGATCGTTATCAAGACCTTGAAACGCACCCGGTAGACCACAGGGAGCCAGTGCAGCTCGCGCAGGAAAGGTGTCACATGGGAGTACCTTGTACTCCCCATAATTACCCACGCGCGGCCGCGTTCTGGACCAACTGTAGTCTCCGAGTGCATTTCAAGGGAAGCCCCATGTAGAGAGCGTTACAGTAGTCCAGGCGAGACGTCACCAGCGCATGAGTGACTGTGCGCAAGGCATCCCGGTCCAATAGGGGGCGCAATTGGCGCACCAGGCGAACCTGGTGGAACGCCCCCCTTGCCACGGCCGTCACATGGTCATCCATGGACAGCCGAGCATCCAGGAGGATGCCCAAATTGTGCGCCCGCTCCACCGGGGCAAGTTGTACGCCCCCGATGGCCAGAGATGGAATTAACTGGTTGAACCGGGGGGCCGGAACCCACAGCCACTCCGTTTTGGAGGGGTTGAGCTTGAGTCGGTTGTCATCCATCCAGACCCGTACGGCTTCCACACACCGGGACATCACTTCGACGGCCTCGTTGGGGTGGTTCGGGGTGGAAATGTACAGCTGAGTATCATCAGCGTACAGATGGTATCCCACCCCAAATCCACGGATGATCTCACCCAGCGGCTTCATATATGTGTTGAACAGGAGCGGCAAGAGGACCGACCCCTGTGGCACCCCACAGGTAAGGGGGCTTAGAGTCGACCTCTGCTCCCCTGTCAACACACGTTGCGTCCGGCCGGAGAGGTAGGAGCCGAACCACCGTAAAACAGTGCCCCCGACCCCCAACCCCTCCAGTCGGTGCAACAAGATACCATGGTCGATGGTATCAAAAGCCGCCGAGAGGTCTAATAGGACCAGGATAGAGGAACAACCCCTATCTCTGGCCCTCCAGAGATCATCCACCAACGCGACCAAGGCCGTCTCCATGCTGTGCCCAGGGCGAAAGCCGGACTGGCGCGGGTCTAGATAATCATTTTCCTCCAGATGTCGTGGAAACTGATAAGCCACCACACTCTCTACAACCTTCGCCAGAAAGGGAAGGTTGGAGACAGGACGATAATTGGCCAGCTCCGTAGGGTCCAGGGAAGGTTTCTTGAGCAAGGGTCTCACCACCGCCTCTTTCAAGGCGGCTGGGAGAGACCCCTCACCCAGTGAAGCGTTCACTAGGCCCAGGAGCCAGTCACATGTAACCTCCCAGGATGCCAGTACAAGCCAGGAGGGACACGGGTCCAGTAAACATGTGGTAGGTCGCAGTCGTCCACGCACTCTGTCCAAATCCTCGATGGCAACCAAGTCAAACTCCTCCCAGATTGGTCTCTCAAGACTCGCCATGGATGCCTCTACAGGGCCACTGAAAGGGACCCAATCCTTCCGGATTTGAGCAATTTTATCCTGCAGATATTTCCCAAATTCCTCTGCCCTACCCTGTAAAGGGGCCTCCCACGGCCTCTGAAATAGGAGGGAGCGGGACACCCGAAACAGGGCGGCAGGGCGGTTCTCTGTGGATGCAATGAGAGTGGCACAATATTGACATTTGGCCACTCTCAATGCCACAAGGTACGTCCTTAAATGGGCTCGTACCTGTGTCCGGTCAAATTCGGAGCGGGAGGATCTCCAACGACTCTCTAGGCAACTCTTGCGGCGCTTCATCACCCTTAGCTCCTCGGTAAACCAAGGGGCCAGGGTGGAGCGTTGCCGCCGGAGAGGCCGCAAAGGCGCCACCCGGTTCAAGGCCCCGGTAGTCGCATTGTTCCACGCGACCACCAGGTCCTCTACCCGAGGGTGGGTCAGGGCCGCAGAAGGTGGCCCAAGCTCCATCTGGAACCTCTCTGGTTCCATCAGGCGCCTGGGGTGGAACCATCTAGTATTTTCCGGTTCCGCCTCCCCGCAGCGGGGGGTAGCACCAGGGAAGTCAAGTCGGAGGAGTGAGTGGTCTGACCATGACAGGGGAGTGATGGTTAAGTCCCCTCCTCCCAGATCACTCAACCATTGGCCAGAGACAAAAACAAGGTCCAAGGTGTGACCTCCCTCATGTGTTGGGCTCTGAATCAATTGAGTCAGGTCCATGGCTGTCATGGAAGCCATGAACTCCCGAACCCCCTCGGATGCTTCTCCCACCGATGGCAGGTTAAAGTCCCCCATCACTAAAAGTTTGAGGGTCTCAACCGCCACCGATGCGATCAGCTTGAGGAGTTCGGGCAGGGCCGCTGATGTATAGCGAGGAGCCAGGTATACTATCAGCAGGCCCAACTGTCTCCCAGGGCCCCATTTCACAACAAGGGATTCACATCCGGACGTCTGTGGCACAGTGGACTCCCTCGGCTCTAAGTCCTCCCGAATAATCACTGCTACCCCACCTCCCCTTCCCTGGGCCCGGGGCTGGTGAAATGCTCGATAACCTGGCGGGCACATTTCCACGAGGGGTAAACCTCCCTCGTGGCCCAACCAGGAGGAGGAGCTTCCTGGAGAAATGGCGGTCTGCTACAGAGCTCCGTAGATTCGTGGGGCTCTTTAAGGGAGCAGGGGTGCTGCTGGCCCCCTTTTCCATCATGGGGGACCGGGTGTCCAGCAACAGCTACCCTGGATCTTTTTACGACCCAAGTGGGGGTCCCCCAGGGTAGCTTGACGACAAAAAAGCCTGGGAAGTGAGCCGGTGAACAGCTGAGGGGAGACGCCAATCCGAGACGCCATTTGAAATCCGCGGAGAGCGCCGTTTGAAATCGGAGGAGAGCAGAGGAGTGGCTGTAAGGGCTGCGCAAGGCTTGGAAAGGCTGGGAATGGCTGCTGAAGTGTGTGGGAACGCGCTGGTGCTGGCAGTGCCGGAATTGGAGGCTTTTGATCTGCAACCGGCTTGGGACCGAGGCCAGAGCCGGCGGTGGGCAGAGGGGCCGACTTTGGAGCGAACGAGGCCCCAAGCGCCGGCGGCGACGGCTGGGAACGCCGAACGCCGAATCCCCCGGCCTTGCTGCTAACCGCGCTAACCGTGGGAGGCGCAGAAACTATTTAGGCTGAAAAGGAAGGCTGGAGGCCGGTAGGAATGGCGCTGGGGTTTTAAATGGTGGTTTGGGTGTTAAGAACGAAGATGCAGGCCATGGTAAGAATTAAATACCGATGGCCTGGTAGGAGGAGGGCTATGATTCAGGAGGCTACTGCAGAGACTGGGGGGGGGGCTTGCTGAGGACGGGCAGGAGGCTCCAACATCAGGCTGGGCAGAGGAGTTATCCACCGCTGCCAGCTGCCTCCTGGTCTGTACCATCTACCCCCCCTGCTGACTATTTATTTCAACTTGCCCCTGTTTCCATCTGTTTCCATCTGTGTGCGCCCTGGAGGATTACCCCCTATCCTCTGTGACCCTATTGCTTGACTGACCATCTTCCCCTTACCCATTATCAATAACAGTTTAACTACCCCTCGCCATCCATCATTGACCATCATTGATCATCTACTAACCCCCACCATTGACTATCATTGACCATACTACCCCCACCTATTGTCTGTCATCTGACCAGCCTACTACCATCACCCCCCCTCCCCAATCTAGGACTGGACAATTCTTTTTGCACTGGAGCCCGGCTTTTTCAACTTCTTCAAACTATACTGGATCATGGTACTCTGGCTGGAACATCTACAGCACAGTTCCTAGGCCCTGGCGAATTTCTTTTCAACATCATATGTACTCAAGAGCAGACCTCATCCTACTGCGGGAGTCCCCCCTCTCGCAGGTGTGGCCCTCCGCCCTTTCGAGGGCCCACCTTGATGACGGATTTATTAATCTCGAGAGGTGGAGGAAGCGGAGGCTTAGGGGTTTTTTAGTTAACTGTTTTTTAAAATTTTATAGGGGTTCCGGGGTTGGGGGGTGGGTGGGTCAGGTCAGGAGCGAGGACAGAGCCAGGTCACTAGGTGTGGTCATGAGCAGAGGGAGCGGAAGGGAGGAGGAGGGGGAGGATGTCGTTCCGGTGTAGGGCCTTTTGATTCCAATGGCTAGACTGTGTGTGCTAGACTGACTATTTTGATAACTGAATGACTGAACCGTGTATGACTTGGACTGTTAACTGGACTCTGAATACCTCTATATTTTTACATAGTAAACTACTATATTTTTATACTATTCAGTGTCCCTGTATGCTGGTTTGTGCATGTTCTTCCATACCACTCTCATTACGCTTCTCTGCATACTCGCTTTCCTAACGGGGAGCTTACTTACTTAACAAGTGCTAATGAATGTGGCACTTGCTCCCAGTTTTTAAGCAGTCACTTGCCCTGAAGGTGACTTTCTCCTTGGTGGTTTCTTGATTTAGGATATTGGCTCTCTACATGGGGCTCCCCTTGAGATGCACCCGAAGACTACAGCTACTTCAGAATGCGGCCGCGCGGGCTATCATGGGGAGTACCAGGTACTCCCACATAACACCTCTCCTGCGCGAGCTGCACTGGCTGCCTGTGGTTTTTCGGGTGTGTTTCAAGGTGTTGATTACCATCTTTAAAGCACTCCATGGCACAGGACCTAGTTACCTGTGGGATCACATCTTACCTCATACATCCCTGCGACCAATTCGCTCCCACAGGGAGGGACTCCTCCGGGTGCCGTCCACTAAGCAATGCCAACGGGCGGCACCCAGGAGTAGAGCCTTCTCTGTGATGGGCCCAACCCTCTGGAATGACCTCCCCCCCGATATCAGAACCACTACCGACCTCCGCTCCTTCCGACAGAAACTCAAGCCCCACCTTTTCCAATTAGCTGGCCTAGCCGATTTATAGTCCCATTTTTAACCTCCTGGCAAACATTCTATTCTGGGGTAGTTTTTTAGGGGTAGTTTTTAATGTATCTTTATCTTTAATTTTAATTTTAATTATTACTGTACAGTTGATATGTTACCTCCTCCATCTATATTTATCTATATTTATGTATTTATATTGTTGTTTTAATATGACTGTACACCGCCCCGAGTCCCTTCTGGGAGAGGGCGCGGTTTATAAATTAAATAAAAGTAAAGTAAAGTAAAGTTTTCTTATTTGATTGTTTGTCTGCTATTAATCCCTGCTTATCTGGGTGTTGGCTCAGTGATGGGTTTCCATTTTTTTTACTACTGGTTTGTTCGTGCATGTATGCTTGCCTCTGTGTGTGTTTGGATGGGCGGGCGGAGCCTCCCATCGCTACCACTACTGGTTTGCTCCATCCAGGCTGAACTGGGAGCAACCCACCTCTGTGTTGCCTGTTAAAGAGGATGTATTCTGGTCTTTTTGATTTTTTTTAGCTTGTTTATTATCCTTTTAAATGGTGTGTAAATGTGCTTTAACTTTAGTGTCTATTGATGGCTATTTTGTTTGACAGCCAAGCCTCCAGGAATTCCCCAGCATTTTGGGATTTGGCTTGGTCTAGGATGTTCACAGTTTCCTAGTTGAATCTATGGTTGAATCTGTGCATGTGGTTTTGAGATTAAGGAGTTTTCGTCTTGTACATGTAGTCAACTATTAAACAACTGCTAGGAGACAACTAGCGGCCAACCAATAAAATTTTCTGAATTAACCAAGAAGAAGAAATGTTTCAACAGTCTCTCAAGGGCAGGATACTTCCTTGGCAGGAATACTACTTCCTTGGGAACCATTCTTGACATCTTCTCAGCATATGTATTGGGAACGCTCTTCTGGACGGAGGATTCTTCACACTTTGTCCATTTTCTCACTAAATGGAACAAAACCATCATACTCCATTCATGAAGATTTGTCCAATATTCTCTTTTCTGCAAAGTTTCAAATTGCTTTCATGCAACTGAATTAGAACTGGTGAAGATAAATGTAGATTTATTCTTAGCCCAGACTAAGCAGTGCTATGTGCAGTAGTTCTCCCTCCAGTCCGTCTGCCTAGGGGGTGTTGTTCTCGCTCCTGATTGGTTACCTGTTTGACAGCTGGTATATAAAGAGCTGTCAAACAGCAAGTTTGCGTTTGGCAACCTGTTAAGCATTAAAGCTGTTAGTATTTGAAAGACCTCTTCACAGTGCCACTCCAGCATCGCCGGGTCCTGCAGCAAAGAAGGCCTCTCTGGAAAAAAAGATGGTATCATCTCCAAATAATCCACAAGCTCCGATGAGCCAACCACCCTCTTCACCTGCTGCAGGAACACTAAGAAGATCTGAGTGGGTCCGGAGCTGCCCAGTCTACTTAGAGATTATGCATGCGCATTCTAAGTGTGAAGGAGTGCTATGTGAAGTAGTTCTCACTCCAGTCCGTCTGCCTGTTCTCGCTCCTGATTGGCTACCTGTTTGACAGCCGGTATATATAAAGAGCTGTCAAACAGGGCTCAGCTGTTGCCAGTTAGCTGAGACACGCACGTTGTGAATTGCCGCATTTGGCAACTTGTTAAGCATTCAAGCTGTTAGCATTTGAAAGACCTGGCTTGCCTCAGTCTGTCCACCCGGCGTTCTCCCTAGCTAGAACAAGTAGAATAAGTAGATCTTTGGGGAAGAAAACGAGAAATAAAACTTGGGAATCTGTTAAGGATAATCGGAACTGACTTGTGTATGTGTGAAATAACCAGCCATCGTCCACAACTCTCACAGAGAATGTGAACAATCTGTACATCAAATGGGAATTGAACATGATTTCCTGGCCAATGTACAGATTCCCTAACAAGCCTTGGGAAATGTGGACAAGCTAGACAGCATTCTGCGCCGCACCTTTTCCAATCATTCCGTAGGCAGTCTGGGAATTCTTGGGGAACTGCAACACAGTTCATATATTATCATGCACAGAATTAATTTGGGGGTTCATTGGTTGTGATTTTGGTAGTCATCAAAGTGAAATGTAGCCGTTGTACAACATCTGTTTTGGATCTTCTGACCATTTCCTTTAAGCTTGATAACAAATGTGCTTCTATCATCTAGAACAGGGGTGTCCAAACTTGGGAACTTTAAGACTTGTGGACTTCAACTCCCAGAATTCCCCAGCCATCCATGCTGGCTGGGGAATTCTGGGAGTTGAAGTCCACTAGTCTTAAAGTTCCCAAATTTGGACACCCCTGATCTAGAATGACATCAACTCTCCCCACTATTCTTGCTATGAGGTCTTGACTAGCAAACTCAGGACTCAAGGTTTAATACCCCTCTTCCAAATTCACGTGGAGTTGGCTCAGGAAACACAGTGCTGTGATATTACAGTTACTGGTGTGTGTAGTGTTGTGTGCGCGTTGCGCACCGGTAGTAAAACCGGCAGCAATCCACCCCTGATTCGCTTAATGATGGATGGAATTAACAACGGACGGAAAGTAATCAAGGAGAGAAGCAACCTGGAATTAAGGAGAAACTTCCTAACAGTGAGAACAATTAACCAGGGGAACAGAAGTTGCCTTCAGAAGTTGGGGATGCTTCAACACTGGAGGTTTTTAAGAAGGGACTGGGCAGCCACCTGTCTGAAATGGTGTCAGGCCTGGAAATCATCTTTTGCATTGGGCCTTCAGGCCTGCCACATTCAATGCTATGGGAAAATGGGAGGAGGAATTATATGGAGAATGGGAGATATGTAGTCAAAATAACATTCCTTTCTCAGAGAGTCAAGGACATCTTGCCCTGCATTTGGAGTGGTGTGACTGGGAGGCATCTATCTCTAGTTTTTGGATGGTGCCTGATTAGACCATGTGATGGACTTGTGGGTGCTTGGCAGGGGCTTGGACTTTTCATTTGGATGGGGAAAACCTGGAGTCCTCCTAGATTTGGGTTTTCCCAAATGTGCCAATATGAGATCTCTAATAAAATGGAACTTTGAGGAAACTCAAGCCTCGGAGTCTTCTTTCGATTGGGGACCCTGACAGTAGGGTCTCCTGCTTGATCAGGGGGCTACACTAGAAGACCTCCAAGGTCCCTTCCAGCTCTATTCTGATCAATTGATTTGCATGACAATTGTTGCATAAAAGGTGTCCTAAAGTAAGGCCAGTGAAATAGGTGAACTGATTTATAACTGTTATGACTTATGACCATGAGGGGCAGGCCCCATTACAGTCATAAGTCAAGGACTACCCATATATTACTGCTGTCGAACATAGAGACCTGTTGGCTTTAGTTGGGCAGCTGGGATGATCTTCATTCCTTGGTGACTTCTGGGACTATACACTTCCAAAATTCTTTGCTCATCCATCCAGGAACAGCCTTCTACATGCCACAATGAGGCAGCCTAGTAGGACTTAAGAGAGGCATCATTGGAATGAACGCTAAATGAATGACATCTCTAAAGATGCCTATCCAGATGTTTTGGGAGATCAATGATGTCATTCCATAATTAATAATGTTTAGTGCAGACCAGCTTCTTCTAGATTTGGCCCACGGGGCAGGAGAAGATCAGTTGTCCCAACAATAATGATATATTCCTGTTTTTCTTCTATATCTAGTTTCATATAGGCAAAATATTATGATTATGCATATGGTAGGTATATAGTTTGCTTCCACGACTCGGCCTCTTCCTATATTTACACCCAAAGGTAACAATAACAACAGAAAGTTAAAACAAACAGTGTCCAATCTGGACTCCATTACTTCTTGCTTCGGTTGCCGACTTTCCATTTTACATGCTCTTCCCATAAAGGCAATTAATTTCCCTTTTCTGTTTATGTGCAGTCCAATCATATGAAATGTCAGGAAACCTCAAAACTCCCAAGAGAAGTGCATGTGTCTTGCTTGGGGTTAATAACAAAGTTGAAACAGTGTGTTTGGCAATCATTCAGAATTGCCCTGATAGCTTAGCATCTTGCTAACGTCTCCATACGTTCGAGTTTTCCATCTAAGGACAGATAGTTAGGCTCTGCAAAGTTAGACCTCCAAGGTCCCTTCCTATTCTATTCTATTCTATTCTATTCTATTCTATTCTATTCTATTCTATTCTATTCTATTCTATTCCCTATTCTATTCTATTCTATTCTATTCTATTCTACTCTACTCTACTCTACTCTACTCTACTCTACCCTACTCCCATTCCCTATTCTATTCTATTCTACTTTACTCCCATTCCCTATTCTACTCTACTCTACTCTACTCTACTCTACTCTACTCTACTCTACTCTACTCTACTCTACTCTACCCTACTCCCATTCCCTATTCTATTCTACTCTACTTTACTCCCATTCCCTATTCTATTCTATTCTATTCTATTCTATTCTATTCTATTCTATTCTATTCTATTCTATTCTATTCTATTCTATTCTACTCTACTCTACTCCCATTCCCTATTCTATTCTATTCTATTCTACTTTACTCCCATTCCCTACTCTACTCTACTCTACTCTACTCTACTCTACTCCAAGATCTCTGTATCCTCTTCCTCAAAGAATGCCCTCTGCAGGAGTTGCAAAAGCATGATCTCCCTATTACTACCATCCAGGGGTGGGCTGCTACAGGTTTGGCCAGGTTCGGGAGAACCCATAGTTAACATTATGGACGGCTCGTAGAACCTCCAAATTCCACCCTTGGTAGCCCCTCCCACACCTCCCCTCCCCTCCCACCCTGTCCCTCCCAGGAATCTCCATGCAGCCTGTTTTGGATGCGAGGTAAGTGCAGGGCCCGCACGGAGGCTTGGGGAGGGGGGGAAAACGGGAAAAGCTTCCTATGTAATTTTCTTGGCATGCTTTGTGAAACAAATGGAAGGATGAGATGCCATCAAACTTTATTTTGGCTAATGCAAGAATTCATCGCATAGGCTGACACAAAGGTTAAAAGATCTCAGTAAATTTGTCTTTAGTGGAGGATGCTTTACTCTTGTCATAGAAGTAGACTTAGTCCAAGAGTCAGAATGACTTGAGAAAACCCTTTGGCAGTAGTTGTTTAAGTCAGCATCATTCCTCACTAAAGAAAGATAAAAGCAACAGAGCATTAGTCAAGCCCCAAATATTGATTGATCGATTGATCCTGTGCCATCAAGTTGCCAACTTTTAGAAACCCCTAAGTGTTTTTCAGGGCAACCTGATCTACCCAATTATGGGATGGAGCATACTGCTTCCGTTTTCTTCGTCCTATAATTGCAGGGGTGGGCTGCTGGGAGTTCGCAGAGGTTTGGGAAAACCTCTAGCTAAGATTCTGTGCTGTTCGGAGAACCACCAAATCCCACTCCAGGCTGGCCCTGCCCACCTTGCCCCACCCCTCCCAGCAGTCCCCACCTGGCCCGTTTTGGATGCAGGTAAGTGCAAGGCGTGCGCGGAGGCTCAGGTAGGGCAAAAAATGGGCCTACTGGAAGTTCAGGACCCATTTCTGGCCTCCAGAGGGCCTCTGGAGCTTGGGGAGGCTGTTTTCGCTCTCCCAGAGGCTCGAGGAAAGCCTCCGGAGCCTGGTGAAGGCGAAAACAGTCCCCCTGCCATGGTGCAGGAGGCTAACTAGGCTATGCCCACCACTGGCCATGCCCACCTAGCAACCAGGCAGAGAACCCATTGCTGAAATTTTTGAAGCCCTCCCCTGCTACCATCTTCTAGTGAAACAAATCTTCCCCAAACCTATTGAAATGGTCCCTTCCTTGTTACATTTAGGAATTCTGCAAGGACCTGGCTATTTCAATGTGACCTTCGCTCTGCATAATGACTTGAGCTATTGAAGCTGCTAATTGTGTTCTGCTGATGGTGTTTTATTCCTACTTCTGGGTGATTTTATTGATTATAGTAAATGATTATATTCCTTTTAATGGCTTGGCTTTATTCTGACATTCGGAGGAGTAATTGTAGCCCTCTCCGTCTGTTCTAACCAGAGTCACCCAGAAGCCCTACAAGTAGCTTAATGAATTAATTTCAAATTTCCCGACTTGGACCACAGTTCCCATTAACTGAAGCCAGGGTGGCTATCCTTTAATACAATGTCAGCCGTGTTAGAACGGAATTGTTCCTAAATTAATTGGATTTAGCAGAACGACCTTTGCATTTGTTTAATTATTCTTCAGAGAATTCTATTCATTATTTGTGGATTTTTCAGAATTCAATAGAAGTCATAATTACGTTCAGTTGCATGCTAAATAGGCAAAAGGATCCGAATAATCCCCTCTGCGCTTGGCACTTTGCAAATGGGCTTTGTGCAATCTCCTGCAGCCTTGCTTTCAGTTTAACACCACGGATTCATAAAACTGTCAAGCTCGTAAAATATGCCTTCCAACCAGAGCGGCTGCCAACACACATTTGTTCTGAATTTAGGAGCAAACGTTAGAACACTAACGTTGTCAAGACATTATCCCGAGATCTTGGTTCACCTTCTCCAATTCTTTCTTACCCTTGATAGGGTTGGGCCTTGGGTGCACCTCTTTGCAAAAGAAAAAGAAAAAGAGATTAAAAAGAAAATAAAAAGAAAGGATACGTTTCTTGTGCGGACCTATCCGATTTGTAGCTTAATGTATTCTAAATTTTAGCATGCCCGATTTTGTTGAAGTTATGGCTAGCACTTTTTGCTGAAGTCGCTATTCGTTTAGCTGTTATGGTGAATTCACATGATCTACATCAGGGGTGTCCAAACTTGGCAACTTTAAGACTTGTGGCCAACTTTGGACACCCCTGATCTACATAAAAGGCTATTGCTGTCCAGTGATTTCTACTTTATTATCTCATTAGGCAATAACCCGGCATTGCCCGGGTATTTAGGGAAAAATGTCTAGACCAGCAACGGTGAACCTTTTGTGGCTCGCGTGCCGTAAGTGGGGGTAACGCAGGTGGAGTTGTGGCGCGGACATGCCGCACCCATAATGCAATGCGCGATCGCCCCAGTGTGCATGCGTGCATGAGAGGCGCTCCCCACCATTTTTTGCATGCTTTTTTTGCCCTCTCCAGGCTCCAGAGGCTTTATAGGAGTCTGGGGAGAGTGAAAACAGCTTCCCCCGCCCCCCTGGAGGCCCTTTGGAGGCTTCAGGGACCTTCAGGAGGCTTCCCTGAAGTCTCCGGAGGGCTTAAACCGACCCTATGAGCAAACCGGAAGTCCGTTCCCAAACTTCTGGTTTGCCCATAGGGCTGTTTTTTTGCTTTCCAGAGGCTTCAGAGAAGCTCCTGAAGTCTCTGGAGGGCTCTGGGGGCGGGGGTTGGGGAGGCTCTTTTTGCCCTCCCCAGGCTCCTATAAAGCCTCTGGAGCCTGGGGAGGGCGAAAAGTGGCTTTAAAAAAGGCTGAAATCAGCTGGCAACCGTACACGCCTCGCGTGCCCTGACAAATGCCTCTGTGTGCCACCTGTGGCACGTGTGCCATAGGTTCGCCATCCTGGGTCTAGACCAAACGTAATTTTTAATGTTGGATTTTCCCCCTTACCAGAGGGAGCCCCCCTTGTGGAGTACTGTGAAATCATTACCATGGCAACTCCACTGCGCTGTACAATAGAAGCCATTTTACAGCAGTACAGTGGAAGCCATTTTAAGGCACAACAGGCTGTATCTTAACAGAACACACACACTGAGGGGTTTTAGGGGTTTCTTAACCCCACAGTATTTGTTTCCAGAGAGTAAGTCATCTCTGTACCTTGTTTGGTTGAAATTGCTTAAGGTGTTCCAGAGTTATGCTGGACCACACACACACACACACACACATTCATTTTCTGATAAGACTTATAGGGTTGTCCTTTAAACTTGATGAGGACTGAATTACTTGTTTATCGAGGTAGAGTGGCCATGTGCTTTTGATATAGCAAGAGTTTGTGCTGTTATTTATTTATTTAGAAAATATATATTGCTGCTTTCTCGCACATGGTGACTCAAGGCAGCTTACAGGACCTACAGTAAAAGCACAATATAAAAGAAATAAAAATAAATAATAATAATAAAATAATAACTCCACCCCATCCCGACAACAACACACAGCCATTTAATGCGGGGGTCCCCAACTTGTGGGCCATAGACTGTTGGTCCCTGGGCCATCCCTCCAGGTTGGGGAACTCTGATTTAATGGACTCCATCCCACTTTGGGTTGCCTAGGTCCACATATTCAGGGCTTTCCAAAAGAGCGGTTAGAGAGGGGGACCAGTCTCATTTCCTGAGGGATAATGTTCTACCTCCTGTCTAGTTTATGATGTAAATGTCTGCAGAGACATTTTAGTCATCTAGGTTATAATTGTCTGAAAGGCGCTTTTTCAAAAGGAAACTGGTCTGAGGGAGAAGAAAATGTTTTGCTTCTCATCCAGGAAGCTTCACTGTTTCAACAGGATGGTATGAAAAGATTAGTTCTGATAGGATGGTGCGGGGAAGGTGGGGGGTTGGGAGGTTGGAAGGACCATATTGCTTTGCAGTCATCTGGTCATTAGCACTCTTCCCGAGAACTCTGTGCCCTCAGGGTCACCTGAATCAAGGTGCAATTGGTTGTGGAATCTTCTTGTTGCAAGGCTGTGTTGTAGACAGGACATAGGTGGTGTCTTATCCCTCCCCCCGCTGTTGAGAGAGGGCCAATCAATGTTGACATACCGCATTTTTCGGAGTATAAGATGCATCTTCCCTCCTTAAAAGGGGGTGAAAATTTGGTTGCATCTTATACACTGAATGTAGCCCCACTCACCCACCCTTTGGCCTCTGCTCCCAGCAATTTACCTCTTGGGGCTTGTGGAGGCTTCAATAAGGTATTGCAATCCCTGCGGCCTCTAACAGCTGATGATCGGGAGAAATTGAAAGTGAAACTAGCTGTTTGCTCCACATGGCAAATTGCTGGGAGGCAGATTTTTTTTTCTTGTGCTTATCAGGCTGTTTGCTGCAAGGAGTTAAGTCAACAACTATAAATGCCTATAGAATGTTCAAATTATTAGACTTATTTTTTTAAAGACTGCTTTATTATTGTTCTAGACAACTTAACAAAATGAAGACTTTTTTTAAAAATAAATGCTTGATCTGAAGAGGCCCAGTGCTATTGTTATAAAAAGTGCTAGTCTTTTAAATAGCAGAGAATAACTATACTTCCAGAAAGCACATTTTAACAGCATCTGTACAAGTATAGTCTGAAATGCAACACTGCAAACAGTGTATATTGTCTGTACTGTTGGTTGCAAGGAGGCAAATTGCTGGGAGGCAAAGGCAGATATTTGTTTTCCTCCCCAAAATCTAGGTGCGTCTTATACCCTGGAGCGTCTTATACTTCGAAAAATATGGTAAATGGCCTCTTTTAGGATCTTCTTTTAGGATATAAACAAAATGTTAGCAGTAAGATGAAAAACTATGAATGGAGCAGAAACCCTTGTGAAATACATAAACCAAGGTCTCATGCCACTTGCAAATACTTGATACAAGTATTTGATGGAAATATGCAAAGATCATTAGCTAGGAAATTTCTTTAGGTCAGTCTAGAGCAGTGATGGCAAACCTTTTTGTTAATGTGTGCCAAAATTGTGTGCGCGCACCCTATTGTGCATGTGTGCATGCCCACACCCACAATTCAATGCACACCAGCTGCACATGCCTGCGCAACCCCTGCATGTGCGCACGCTCCCCACCTGGGGGGTGGGGGGGAAGCTTTCACTCTCTCCCAGGCTCCTGAGACTTTCCTGAAGCCCGGGGATGGCAAAAACTCCAGAAGCCAGAAATGGATAATTTCCGAACTTCCGGTTGGCCCATTGAGCCTATTTTTTGCCCTCCCTGGGCTCCGGAGGCTTTCCTGAAGTCTGGGGAGGGTGAAAAACGGGCCCAACAGGCCAATCAGAAGTTCAGGAATGAACTTCAACTTGGGCCGTTGGGCCTGTTTTTCTCCCTCCACCGGCTTCTGAGGTTTTCCTAAAGCCTCGGGAGGGTGAAAACGCCTTCCCACGGCCCTCCGGAAGGCAAAAATCAGCTGTCCAGGGTGCAGATGCGTGCTGGACCTGACGGCTCGTGTGCCGGCAAATATGGTTCCACGTACCACCTGTGGCACATGTGCCATAGGTTCACCCTCATGGGTCCAGAGCAATGAAACATTTATTCATTCAGAAAATTTATATGACCACCTAAGTAACTCAGCAATGAGTCTGGATAGCTTAGAGATGTACAAAATCCATTATACCCCTACACCCTTGCGGACAACAATCAAGCCAACCACTTGATGGGCCTGACATAGGCCCACTGGCAAAACCATATCTTTAGGCCCTTTCAAAAAAGAGTCAAAATGGGGGACAGTCTTATTTCTTCAGGAATGTTGTTCTGCAGGGAGGGAGCCACCATAGAGAAAGCCCATCTTCTTGGACCCATTGGATAGAGCTCCTTAAGAGAAGAAACATGTAACATTTCCTGCCTCCCAAAGGGGCAGGAAGGGGCACAGACAGATGCCTTCCTAATTTACTGGAGTATAAAAAATGAGGAGGAAGCTAACACAGTCAGGTTTTCAGAATTCCCAATCTCAACCACAGTAGTTTTAACTTTCTTATAAAGTTGACTGCCTGATGGCCCGATGTACCATTAAGGCACCGTGACATCTTCAAATACCATTCATAAAATCCTGAAATGATTTTGTTTATAAAAAAAGAAAATAGGCAAAATCTTGCAAGACCTGATAACGGTCTCAAAATAAATTAAAGCAACCGATTCCCAAATGATTTTGTTAAAAAAAAAAAGGCAAAATCTTGCAAGACTTCCAAATCTGATAAGGGTCTTAAATAAACGAAGACCATGAAGTGATTTGGGAATGAGTCTGCCAAGTTTTTCAACCATTTATTTCCAAAAAGGGGGAGGCATCATCAGATTGAATGACAATGTTTTGCCAAATGTTGCCCCTGGTATGGTGGGAGGAGGGAGGTTAGACCACAAATTATGTTTTGTATTTATCTTAGAAGTAGTTAGTAACTGAAGGATCACGAACTCCAGTGAGACAATAACTCATCCGATTGCCCCATTTCCCTTCCACTCAGCATCTCATGTATTTTCAACTTGCATTCTGCAATGTAGGAATGGGAGAGGAACAAAGAAAGCTGGCTCAATTCTGAGAGTAACCATGATATGATACCACACACAGAAAATTTGAATTAAAAAATATTTGGACTATTGGGTATGATCTGGGATCAAAACTTGCCAGGATATTTGCATAGAAAAAGGCATCTTCTCTGCAAGTTTTAGCGGGTGGGGTCTGGGAGAAGAGACTTTTCTGTCATGACTCTTACCCTTTAGAGGGTAATTGAGTCAAACTCAATTTGCATCAGGGCTGTGGTTGACCTTGTGGGTCTGTGCGGGCGTGGCTGACTGGGTGGATGTGGCCAACTGGGTGGGCATGGCCAGGTTGATGCCACTCACTGGGTGTGACTGACTGGGTGGGTGTGACTGACTGGGTGGACATGGCCAGCTTGACGCCACTCCCCAAACTGCTCGCATGTTTCCTCTTTGCATTGGGTAGACTGGGCCGAAGCGATGTGGTCCGGCCCCTTACATTTTCCAAGATGGCTCCATGGACCAATCTGACCACATCCAACCATGGGCCTTGTGTTTGACACCCTGCTGTAGAACATCGTATTCCTTGAAGTGAGACATGATATCACCCTCTTGGAATTCCAAAAAGGCCTGAAAACTTCCATATGCCAACTGGTTTTGGGACCCCAATGGGGTGTCTCATTTTGGAGGTGATTAGTGGATTATAAAGAACTTCCCACTTCCATCCCTTACTGGTTCATCGTTTACCCAATTTCATCTTGTCTATAGAAAGTGTCGAAAGGAAATAAAAGGAGCTTCTTGGATGAGAAGTGAAATGTTTTCAAGAAAAAAAACCAAGAAAGTGCAGTTGCCTTTTGGAAAAGTAACTTCGGACCAATTGCCTCTTAATTTTAATGTTTTAATCTATATGTATATAAAAGCCAAATACCACTCACTCATCACGAAATCTCCCGAACTATAAAGCCTGCAAACTTGAAATTTGGCACATATGCTAAGAAAGGATTTTTCGTATTTCTTATACAGTAATTAACACACTCTGATGCTAAGGAGTTCTACTTCCCCTCCCCACCTGAAAAGAACTCTGTTCCAACTTCCAGTTGCCTCACATTCCGTTACCTCAGTTCAAACTGGCAAACATTCCACTCTTTCATTCAGGAGCTGTCTGGGGCTCCTTACAGTACTAAACGTTGGTACCTCACCAAAATGTCTACGCCTTCCACCTCTAGAAATGGTTCCGAACTCAAGGTGGCGGGAGCGATATTCCCTTATGTGTTTCAATCACTGACCACCACTAAGCCAATGGATTGAACTGGAGTGAACCGGATTTCTCCTGCATTGTCCAATCACATAGTTTTGTCGCCAAGCACGGATATCCAGCTAGTGTTTATATATTCTTGTTTATATGAATCTCTTGATAATGAGATGGTTGGCATATAAATTTAATCAATAAACAAGTTCCTACTACAAGCACTAACTAACCTTTTCCACGCTGTAGAGCTTAACTGGCTAGGAACTGACCCCCTTCTCAGTTCCAAGTGACATCTGAAGGACATCAAGGCTTGTATGATGACCTGGGAAGACGAGATTGCCTGTTCCTAAGGTCTCCTTGAATTTTGAGATGAAAACTCTATGAGTCATTTCACTTGGAAGTTCATATTTGTGCCCAAGATGCTAATCCTACACTTCTGTTTTTAGTTATTGCTTTAATTGGGAACCAAGATATGGTCATCAAAGCAACTCTCCTGAAAAATTGGATTTGCTCAAATCGCTGAGAGCCAATGGAATTATCCCCCTCCTCTTCCCCAATTTACAACCAATTTAAAGGGATCCTTAATTATCAGGGAAGTCAAGTTCACTTTCCTTTGGAATCATCGGTGTTTGCTGTTTTTTCTGTGAAATTGCAACAGTCTTGCTCCCAAGGCAGGAAGGGGCTCTGAATTGATTTTTTTCCTCCTTTTTCCACAAAAAAAAGTGCATTGAGGTTGAGAAAGTGACTGACATGCTGGAACAAGGCCTGAATGTCTAGACGAGAACGAAAGTGAGATTCTCTCAATAACGAGCTTCCTGAAATAATCAGCATCCCCCCTCCTTTTTCCCCCCATCAAAGGGAGCCTGTTTCCATCAGGGGAACAATGAGGGACTATTTGTGGATCAACAGAGGCAGCGTTGGTGTTTTCTGGAGGCTTCCGAGACAGCAAGAATCACTATGGCCACAGTAAAGATACAGCCTAAGTGATAAGACTTGACATGGTTGTCAATGGGGTATGTACATTTGTGCACTGGGGGTGAAAAGGAGAGGGGATTGGACAAGGGAAGCAAAAGTACACTCAGAGAAGATATTTAAATTGCAATGAGAGTTAATTAAAAATGATGTAAGCTCTCCCTCCCTCCCACCCTCTCTCTCTGGGAGAGAGAGACAGACAGAAAGAGAGAGAGAGAGAAAGAAAGACAGAGACAGATAGACAGAGACAGACAGAAAGGGAGAGAAAAAAACAGAGAGAGACAGAGAGAAACACACACACACACACACGGACACACAGAGACAGAGACAGAGAGAAAGAGAGAAAGAAACAGAGAGACAGAGCGAGAAAGACAAAGACAGAGACAAAGAGAGAAACAGAGAGAGAGAGAGAAATACAGAGACAGAGACAGACAGAGAAAGAAAGAAACAGAGAGACAGAGCGAGAAAGACAAGACAGAGACAGACAGAGAAACAGAAGAGAGAGAGAAACACACACACACACACACACAGAAACACAGAGATAGATAGACAGAGACAGACAGAAAGAGAGAGAGAAAAAAACAGACAGAGAGAAACACGCACACACAGAGACAGAGACAGACAGACACAGAAAGAAAGAAACAGAGAGACAGAGCGAGAGAGACAAAGACAGAGAGACAGACAGAGAGAGAAACTGAGACAGAGAGAAACAGAGAGAGAGAAAGACAGAGAGACAGAGACAGACAGAAAGAGAGAGAGAGAGAAAACAGAGAGAGACAGAGAGAAACAGAGAGACAGAGAGAGAAAGAAACAGAGAGACAGAGCGAGAGAGACAAAGACAGAGAGACAGACAGAGAGAAACTGAGAGACAGAGAGAAACAGAGAGAGAAAGAGAGACAGAGACAGACAGAAAGAGAGAGAAAAACAGAGAGAGAGACAGAGAGAAACAGAGAGACAGAGCGAGAAACAGAAAGGGGGGGGGGAGAGGCCTGTATCTTATTCATTGTTTCTAATCCTGAGGTCTCCCCACCCCCTATTTGATTTGCCTTCTCCAGGCTTCAGACACAATGGAGCTGACTCCTGTCTGACTTCACAATGGACCCCAAAGAGCCATTGTCCATTACTATTCAGCATTTGTCACTTCTTACAGATAGAGAGGAGAATTGGGGGTGGGTGGGCACTGCCCCCTGAAAACAAGAAGGGCTGGGACAATTTAATTTATGTCTACCACTTTAGAGTCCTGAAAATCAGCTGATTGCACTTTAACATTCCCTCTTTTATCTCCTTTGTTAAAGAAGATCTTGTTAAGTATTATTATTATTAGATTATCAACAATATTGTGATGAATGCTATAACAAATATGTCGATTAGGACTGCTTAAAAACAACTGTGCTCAGATCACACACTGTTTGATGGTAATTGTATTTTTATATGTTATATAAATAAAATATGAAAAAAAACCCAGCTGATTGCAGAACCTTTGAAAGGGATGAGAAAGTGTAACGTTCGGTAGGTCTCGTCCCCAGAATTCTGGATAGTAAGAGTGCATTTATTTAGCAAATTTGTATAGCTTACTTTGGGTATGTGTACGGATGTGTGCATATGCTATCTATATAGTATTAGAGCACATAGTACAGGCAGCCCTTGGATTACAATTTCATTTAGTGGCTGAACAACACTGAAAAAAGTGACTTATAACTGGTTTTCACATTCATTATTTTGCTCTAATTTATGTGTTGTAATTTACAACACGGACCTTTCAGCAGTTCCAAGAGGGTTCCACACCCATTTGCACTATTCAGGTGTGAGGGCACAGATAAACCTCCAAGTGGTCTCAATGACTTGCTGAGAGAGTTCTAATGAACAAGATGACTGCAAGGAATATAAATCCTTCCATCCTCCACCATTCTATCGGAACTGAAGAAGTTCCTTGGATGAGAAGCAAAACGTCTTCAAGGAAAAAACAGAAAAGTCCAGTTCCCTTTTGAAAAAGCACCTTTGGGCTGCCTAATGTTGTGTTCTGGAGAACTTTAGAGTTCTCCAGAACTCTGAAGCTTCAGAGCAACAAAGATGATTTGGGGACTGGAAGCTAAATCATACAAAGAGTGGTTGCAGGAACTGGGTATGTCTAGTTTGATGAAAAGAAGGACTAGGGGAGACATGATAGCAGTGTTCCAATATCTCAGGGGCTGCCACAGAGAGACCATCCAGGCAGAAAACCATCTTTTTTATGTTGCCTTTGTTACATTTGTGTTGCATTTGTGCTGATAAATAAATAAAGGGAGACTAGTATAGATCTATTTCAAGCTATTTAGCTCTCATCAGCTAGCCATACCCTTACTGGGATTAGAACCTGGGCTGTATTACATATTAGGCAGATGTATTAGCCACTAAGCCACAGGCTCTCCTCCTTATCAGCTGAGTCAGGGAAATGTAACACATATATTTATTTATTTATTTATTTATCAGTACAAATACAACACACACACACACACACACACACACACACATATCATAAATCTGCGATATTTTGCCTAGTTTTAGACTAACGATGACTTCTTAGGTAGTTTTGGGATGGATTTTTCCAATGGACAATTATTTTTCCAATTATTGCATGTACTTTTCTGTGGGAAAACTTAAACAAGACAATGACTGCATGTAGCAAGCCCATTTTAGTGTAGAGCGATGTGCAAATCCAGCCCTTTTGGTTCTTTGTGTCATGTGAATCCTTAAAATTGGTTCAACTCAGCAAACCGCAACTCAATTAATTATGAATAAGCCTGATGTGTAAATGGAACTGCTTGGAAAAAAAAATTGGAGAGGTGAAAGGAGAAGCTGCAAATATGGACTGTTCCCTTATAAATCCAGATATTCGGTGTATTTGCATACTACTTGTTTGAATATACAATAGTAGCCTGTGTTTGGACTGACCCATCACAACTGTTTGGTTTAATGAATCAGCGGTTGCTAGGGAACTAGAGCAAGCGAAAGATATTTGGGACTGTTGCTTGGTGTTTTGTTGGTATCTTGTTGACCTTTGTGGATAAATAGACAGAGAGGCCTTTGGTCTAATCAGGCAGGATGGTCCTTCATGATTTATAATGAAGCATTTATCTGGATTGTAGGTTAAAATCTGAGCTTGGACAGTCTTCAGTATTTTGGAATTCTGTTTTTTCTTATTATTATTTTGGTCATAAACATTTGATTGAGTCAATGAAGTGGATCAATTATTCTCTGTTTGTGCAGCAGTTAGATTTTCATTTTCATTGAGGGCCGCATCAGGGTTTGACTTTGGGAGGGACTGGGGTAGGGATTGGGCAGGGTGGCCGTGGCCAGCTTGATGTCACTTGTGTCAGGGACGCCTGTGGTAGCCCGAGTGTTCTGCCAGTGAAAATGGGCTCCCAAGCTCCATTTTCGGCTGTGACAGCCTCCTGCAGCCCTCCACCAGTGAAAATGGAGCTTGGGAGGGCCGCACACAGCCCTCCCAAGCTCTGTTTTCCCTGGCAGAGGCACTGCAGGCTGGTCTTTTGCTGTTTTCAGGGTGGTCCCGCGGACCAGATCTAAGCATTCCGTGGACCAAATCTGGCCCCTGGTCCTTGAGTTTGACACCCCTGTGTCTGTGGATCGTAAGCTATAGAGGAATACAGGTAGTCCTCGACTTAAAACCACAATGGAACCCAACATTTCTGTCATTAAGTGAGACATTTGTTAAGTGAGTTTTGCCCCATTTTATTATCTTTCTCGCCACAGTGATTAAGTGAATCCCTGCAGTCGATAAGTTAGTAACCCGGTTGTTAAGTGAGTCTGACTTCCTCGTTGACTTGTGAGAAGGTTGCACTCCTCTGCTCGCAACACGATACCTGATGCCACCAGACTTGAAATTTTGGGCTTAGACAACTTAGAACTCCTCCATCTTCAATCCTACCTAAGCCTAGAACATAAAATTATCTGCTACAATGTCCTACCTGTCAAAGAATACTTCAACAACAACAACACACAAGCTCACAATAGATGCAAACTTATGGTAAATCACTCCAAACCTGATAGCAGAAAATACGACTTCAGTAACAGAATTGACAATGCCTGGAATACACTACCTGACATTGTGGTTTCTTCCCCACACCCTCAAAACATTCGGATCACTACCGACCTCCGCTCCTTCCGTTCAAAACTCAAGACCCACCTTTTTCAACTAGCCGGCCTGGCTCAACCATAGTTCCATTCTAATCCTCCTGGCAATCTTTTAAGCTTGTAATTTTATATTGGGTATTTTATTTTTAATCTTATTATTACTATTATGTATTGTAATGATTGTTGTGTGATTTTTATACCTCCTCCGTGTAATGTGTAATGTTTAATTGTATAATATGTGCTTTTTTATTTATTGTACGCCGCCCCGAGTCCCTTCGTGGAGATGGGAGCGGCTAACAAATCTAATAAATAAAATAAATAATAATAAATAAAATAAATAAATCTTTGACTATCTACTGTTGACCTCACCCCATTCCTAAAAGGTCTTTAAGAGGCGCGCATAAGCGCCCCAGCGTGCCCACCATCCCTGTCCTAACATTCCCTTGTATTTGTTTTCATTTCATGTATTCATAATCATGTTTATACATATATCTGTTATCTAATTCATGCTTGATGAATTAACTAACTAACTAACTAACTAACTAACTAACTAACTAACTAACTAACTAAATAAATAACTACCGTATTTTTCAGAGCATAAGACGCACCAGAGTATAAGATGCACCAGAGTATAAAATGCACCAAGGTTTTGAAGAGGCAAAAAAAAGTTTTTGCACTCTGCAAACCTCCCCAAAACGGCCTGTTTTTCGTGAAAATCCCCCCCCCATTTTTTTTTCAAAAAAAGGGCATGAATAGCTTTTAGGAGACTTGTAGAGTGCTGGGGGGGGGGAGAAGCAAAAAACGGCCCATTTTTGGCAAAAAAGGGGGATGGATAACTTTTAGGAGGCTTATAGAGTGCTCCTGGGGGCTTGGGGGGGGGACGGGCAAAATCGAGCAAAAAAACGGGGCCATTTTTTGCTCATTTCTGCCCTCCCCAGCCCCCAGGAGCACTCTGAAAGCCTCCTAAAGGCTATGCACGGCCATTTTAGTGAAGGGGGCAGGGTTTCAGGAGGCAAAAAAATGCTGTATTCAGTGTATAAGACACACCCAGATTTTCACCCTCTTTTTTGAGGGAAAAAGGTTAAAAAAGGTCTCATACTCCAAAAAATACAATAAATAAAATAAATAAAATAAAATAATAAATAAATAAATGGATTTTTCCATAGCAAGTTAACTATTAAATGGAATTCTAGGACTGGTAACAGGTTCTGTCAAAGATCCAAAGAGCCAATTTGGTCTAATGGTGAAAGGAAAACATAGATACCAGGAGACTGTGAGTTCTAGTCCCGCCTTATGTATGAAAGCCAGCTGGGTGACTTTAGGCCAGTCATTCTCTCTCAGCCCAACCCACCTCACAGGGATGTTGTTGTGGCGGGGAAAATGGGAGGAGGGGGCGCTGTACTGGAAATATTTACTGCCTTAAGTTATTTATAAAAATAAAAGTGGAATAAAATTTTCTTTAAAAGAAATCCACATATAATGAATATATGCACCATTGGCTAAATTCCCTCGTTCTGCTAAGTAAGGTGACCAACTTTTTTACAATGAAAAGGAGGACAAAACACGTTCTATTGTCCAAAATGCTAAGGTGACCAACTTTTTTACAATGAAAAGGAGGACAAATAAATTGGAAAAAATATATCGTAAATAAAAGAAATGTTTTATTCATTGCAACAATAATACACTAAAATATGATATATGCATAATAAAAACATTTGCAACATTTTATATTGTAATTATGCTTACATGCCTGTTAATTATTATTTGAATGAGTACTTTTCCATTGAATTAATATTTTTTGTCAATGTATCATCTTCTAACAATATATTGGAAATATCTGAACAAGAAATATCCTTCATATTGAATTTTACGGCAAGTGCGGCAGCTAGAGTATCAACATTCAATCTCGATTTCTCACTTGTCGAAAAATCATTGGCAATTGAAAAAAACTCTTTCAACTGCTGCATTAGTTCCAGGGCAGCACAACGTAAATTGAACAAGTATAAATAAATGTTCACATGGAATATGTTCATTTTTAAAATGGCTGAAAATATCCACCCATCTTTTATCAATTTCAACATGTTGATTTTCCCATTGTATTAATTTTTCAGAATTTAAATATACATTCAGTCTTCTAATTTCTTCAAAGAGACAATTGTCGTCTATTTTAATGTCTAGCATTTCTTTAGATAAAAATTCAACACAAGATTCAATATCTGTTCAATATACTTGCGATGAAGTAAAAAACCACCATTAAAAACTGTTTAATAAAATACGTCACATAACACGCAACAGATTAACCTTGAAATATCAAAAAGGAGGACATGTAGGAGGACACTTTTCAAGGGAGGACAGAACTTACAAAAGAAGGACTGTCCTCCCTAAAGGAGGACGGTTGGTCACCTTATGCTAAGCCATGATGCAATTTGTTTGGTTTGGGCCTGCTACTATGATCTATGAATACACCATTGTGGTTTGTAGAATATGGTTTAGGGCTAAGATCCAGTTCCCTTAACAAAAATGGTTTCGGTGTGGTATGTTATACGAACCCCACACAGTGGTTTATTAAATTGTGATTTAGAGCTTAGTGTGTTGTGTGAATCCACCCAAATGTGGTCCAGCCAATAAACCACAGTTCAACAAATGAAGGCTAATAATGATGTGTGTGAACCCAAGCAGTGTTTGTTAGAAGTGTTCAGCCTGAACAGTTGTGGTAGTATAACGTCCCAGCAGATTACAGAAAGAATATGCATTTCACAGCCATAGTGATTTTCGATAAAATACTTTTATCTGCCCACATTAAAAAAAAAATCAATTAAGCCTGAAAAGAGCATTTAGAGGAGCGGTTGGAACATAAATCTTTTTAAGCTTATGAGCAATCTTATTAAATTTGACAAATAATCTCTCTGCGAAAGAAGCTTTAAAGGAAACAGGATTATAGAGAATAACTTCTGTATTTTTCGGAGTATAAGACGCACCGGAGTATAAGGTGCACCAAGGTTTTGAAGAGGCAAATTAAAAAAAAAAGTTTTTGCACTCTGCAGACCTACCAAAAAAGACCCGTTTTTCATGAAAAAGGACCCGTTTTTTTTAAAAGGGCATTCATAGCCTTTAGGAGGCTTATAGAGTGCTCCTGAGCAGTGGAGAGGGGGACAAAATGAGCAAAAAATGACCACTTTTTCGCTCATTCCTGCCCTCCCCAGCCCCCAGGAGCACTCTGCAAAGCTCCTAAAGGCTATGCACAGCCATTTTTGCAAATGGAGTGGGGTTTCGGGAGGCAAAAAATGCTGTATTCAGTGTAGAAGAAGCATCCAGATTTTCAGCCTCTTTTTTGAGGGGAAAAGGTGTTTCTTATACTCCAAAAAACACAGTAATTTTCTTGTGGATTGCAAGTCCACAGGGGGTTGGGGTTGTGCTTTTACAAGCTAGTTACTCTCTCCCTTTTTCCTTGTTTACGGTGGTACTCAGTATTCATAGAGTGATAAAAAAATTCCTCTTCTTTATCCCCTTTCTTTCCATTAATAGTAACATACTGATCAGGGGTCAAATTCAGCAAGTTCTGACAGGTTCTGGAGAACCAGTAGCGGAAATTTTGAGTAGTTCAGAAAACCAGCAAATACCACCTCTGGTTAGCCCCAGAGTAGGGTGGAAATGGACATTTGGCAATATCCTTCCTTCAGGAGTGAGGAGAGAATGAGGATTTTGCAGTATCCTTTCCCTGCCATGCCCACCAAGCCATGTGAACCGGTAGTAAAATTTTTTGAATTTCACCACTGATACCGATGCTCAATTCAGAGCATAGAGGAGGCATAGAGGCAACTGTTCTATTGGCTCAGAAGGCAGCGGGCTATACGGGTAGTCCTTGACTTACAACCATTTGTTTAGTGACCATTTAGTGACCATATGAACCAAGGTGGCGAAGCGGTTAGAGTGCAGTACTGCAGGCTACTTCTGCTGACTGCTGGTTGCCTGCAGTTTGGCAAATTGAATCCCACCAGGCTCAAAGTTAATTCTGCCTTCCATCCTTCTGAAGTGGGTAAAATGAGGACCAAAATTGTTGGGGGCAATTGTGCTGACTCTGTAAAATCACTTAGAGGGGGCTGTAAAGCACTGTAAAGCGGCATATCCTGTAAGTCTAAGTGTTATTACTATTCAAAGTTCCAACAACTCTAAAAAACAAATATACGACTACCATTTTTCACACTTGCAATCATCCCCATGGTCACATCATCATCAAAATTCAGATGATTGGCAATTGGTTCATACTTATGACTGTTGCAGCGTCCCAGGGTCACGTGATCACCTTTTGCGACCTTTTGATAAGCAAAGTCATTGGGAAGTCAGATTGACTTAATCACCACGTTACTAATTTTACGACTGCGGCAATTTATTTCACAGTGGTGGCAAGAAAGGTCGTAAAATGGAGCAAAATTCACTTAACAGGTGTCTCGCTTAGCAACAGAAAAGTCAATTGTGATTGTAAGTTGGGGTCTACCTGTGTTCCTAATACATCTGGAAAGTCCCAGATGGAACAAACTCATTTTTGAAACCTTGTTGTACGTCTAGATATTTTCATTGGGCTTACTTTAATGCACAGATTATCAAGGAATGTTATTTCTCTATTAATCTTTATTGCCTTCTTATGATGACTGATGCATTTGTCGTTTAAGCCAACCTTCTCTTGTTACTTATGGAATGAGGTCCCAAGCACACAATAAAATTGAGTCTCGTACTAGAGGAAACACACAACTTAGTCCAGTTTCTTTCCTGTTGGTTAGCCAAAGTGGGGAATGTCAACCACTGGATTAATTGTGTCACTAGTGACAATGAATTTACAGTATGTGTAGTTTTGCATTTGGTGGTTTGTTTGTTTTTTAAATGCAAAGTTAACAGCTTGGTTACAGGTGGTTTTTCTTAGGTTCTTGGAAATAGACAGTTTTAGTCAAGTAAATCCAATTTTGTTTTAAGTGCATGTTTTGCATTCCTAATATACAAATTTTAGCAGGGCTGCAGGTGATAAAAAGTAGTCAGGATAGTGGTTATCAGCCATAAGTCAAACTCCACTCATTTTATTCATGCATTGCATGTGCAACGTGTGTAAAATTGAGAGAGAGCTTGGACCTGCCATCTTGACTGTTTTGACCCCCAACTTTATTGACACCTCTGAATTTTAGTCTTTGATACTTAGGTAGAACTAGGAAAGGCATAGAGACTTGTTGCTGTTTAATGTGGACAGTTCTAATAGGCAATATACTAAGACAATAACTTTGTTTATAGATAATATCAACCTTGGTTTTCTTAACCACAATCTTTTAAACGTACAATAGTTGGCAGGGCTCATACATTATGAGTTATATTATAATAGTTGATAACCCGGCGTTGCCCGGTTATTTATTTATTGGAAGGGACCTTGGAGATCTTCCAGTCCAACCCTCTGCTCAGGCAGGAAACCCTATACCATTTCAGATTGTCCAATCTCTTCTTTAAAACTTCAAGTGTTGGAGAATTCACAACTTTTGGAGGCAAGTTGTTCCAATAGCTAATTGTTCTAACTGTCAGGAAATTACTTCTTAGTTCTAGGTTGCTTCTCTCCTTGATTAGTTTCCACCCATTGCTTCTTGTCCTACCCTCAGGTGCTTTAGAGAGGGTTCTTCATATGTTTTAGCCTCCAGTCCCCTAATCATCTTTGTTGCTCTTCTCTGCACTCTTTCTAGAGTCTCCACATCTTTTCTACATCGTGTTGACTAAAACTGAATGCAGTATTCCAAGTGTGGCCTTTCCAAGGCCTTATAAAGTGGTATCAACACTTCATGTGTTCTTGATTCTATCCCTCTGTTTATGCAGCCTAGAACCGTGTTGGCTTTTTTGGCAGCTTTTCCTCACAGAACATTTTTAAAACTTCTCAAAATGGTTTGCATGAACACTGGTGCAGGTTCATTTCCGTGCATGACACTGTTGGAAGAAATGTCCATCTAGGTTCAGTTCTAAGTGGGAAGAAAGACACTGGAAAAAATGGAGATTGATTGGAAATATGGTTTAATCGTGGAGAGGACCACATGGTTTGAGGTCCTGGGCAAAAAAGAGCATCTATCTATCTATCTATCTATCTATCTATCTATCTATCTATCTATCTATCTATCTATCTATCTATCTACCTACTACTACCTACCTACCTATCTACCTCTACTCTACCTCCTATCTCAGTGGTGGGTTGAAGGTGGTACACCCCGGTACGGGCTGTACCGGAACCTGCCCAGGAGTACTGGGTACCGTTCCGGCATGGTGCTCCGGAGTGCCCCACTCGCCTGAGCTCCTTACCGTGTTTTAGAGCTTTCGGTGCTTCCGCGCAAGTGCATGGCGCGTACAGCGCCTGCACTATGCTCTGCTGAGCAGCTGGAGCATCGCGGAGGCTTGTGGAAGCGTTCTTTGAAGCTACAACACCTGCGCGCACTGCACATGTGTGCACCAAGCCACGCATGTACATGTGGGTGACGCCAGGGCCATTCCAACTGTACCGGTTGGAACGGAATCCGGAATCCACCACTGGTCTATCTCCGCTCTTGGGCCCTGTCTTAGAGCTTCCTGTTCCTGTGTAACACATGTATTCTGATTGGTTGTCAGACTCCCATGGGGCCATGCAGGATTAACTTTGTAGGATGTCTTGAATCCTAGGCCTGGTGGAATCTTGCTGGGTGATTCAATGAAGGGAGACGTTTCCTTCTGCGGGCTAATGGCTTGCCCTGAAAGGGACGCAGCTCAGCCTGCCAGGCTGCCACCGCTCACTGAAGACATTGCTGAGCAGATGAAACGTCTCCGGTCCCAGCCGAGCTGGTGGAGCGCAGGCAAGCGTCGTCCCGTCGCCAGGGGCGGGGCAAGAACGTACTTCCGGTTTCAGCGCCGAAAGGGAGCGCGCGATCCGGTGCGATCCAGCAGGAACCCACCACTGGTGCTAACTTCCTACAACACTGATTCAGTTTCCCCATCTAACCATTCACCATAAGTGTGAATAGGTTTTAATTGATCTGAATGTCAATTTTCTTCCACCTGATGCCTCTGAGATGTGGACTTACATACGTCCCAGAAGAATTATGAATGTAAACCAACCTTATCACTTCTGATATGGATCTTCAACCAAGTACTATCACGTCTTAGGAAAGAATTTTAATGAGATATTTGTCTCACTCTCTGGGTGAAAGTCCTACCTGTTTAGATAGTTCACGAGCAGAGACTATATTAAATTAACACATTTACTACCATGCTCGGAGGAAGACAATACCTCCAGAGAATAAAGGGGGGTGGGGGAATTGAAATTCTTCTTAACTTCCCTTGCTTCATAGCTTCTTTTCTAGAGAAAAGTCTCTTCCCATGTTTATTTAGAACCTTTTAATTGCTCAAGAAGCTAACTTTGTTCTATTATTGTTTCATCGCTTTAGTATTCTGTATTTTAATCGCTGTGATTTAGTGAGCATTTTCATCATTTAAAATGTTAGCGTGTCGTAAACTACAACAGCATGCCATTTAGTAATAAAAAAATAGAATAGTTAAATAAACATTTTTTGCATTAGTTCCCTCTCCACTCTTTTTGTATACAGCAAAAAGAGGGAGGGAAGAAATGAATTCACATACTAGGCAGTTTTAAATAAACAATCCTTTTACAAGAAGGATTAAACAATCCTTTTAAAATAAGAATTCTATAGTTGCAAGGAGAAAAAAAAAAACCTTACAACACTGAGAGGGAAGTCTGCCCATTACTTATGTAAATGATGGATTCCAAAAAGTTGGCCATTGTTGTGAAAATCTGTATAGAATAGGGGTCACCAACCTTTCTGGACTTCAGGGACCCCTAAATTCGTAATTTTAAATCCCGTGGCCCACTAATACGATCCACCTAATGACTGGCTGGATGGGCGTGGCTAAGTGGTCATGTGACTGGGTGGCCGTGACCAACTCGATGACACTCATGTCAAGGGGAGGCCTTCGCCAGCCTCTACTTGCCCCTCTCCTCCCAGTCACTCCTCGCCTGCCCACCCAGGCTCCTTAGGGCCCCAACAGGAAGCAGTTGCTGGAGCTAAGCAGCCACCACGAGAAAGAGTTGGCAAAACAGCTGGCTCAGTTCAAATTGGATCTGACCAAGAAGGAGACTCAGCAGAAGCACCTCACTGAGGACTACAAGCATAGGCTTTCCAAGCAGCGGGAAAACCTGTAGGAGTGCAAGGCCAGGTACTGGCGCCTGGAGGCTCAGCGGCCTGAGATGGTAACCAGTTCCAGACCACTGGAACAAGGCTCTCTGGCTCTTCTCCACCAGCGGCACTTTCCTCCAGCCTTCACCCAAAGCCCCACACCGGGAAGTTGAAGCAGACCCCAAGTTGGAATTTCTGCCCTCTTCCCACCCAGACAAAAAGACCCTGAAGTTCATTGCACGTATCCATCCCAGGGGCCATAGTTTGAAGACTTCTGATTTACTGCAATATAAAAAATGCAAATAATTTTTCTGCGGACCACCAAAATTTTCTCACAGACCGCCGGTGGTCCACGGACCATCAGTTGGTGACTGCTGGTATAGAAAATTAGATTCTTGATTAAAAAGTTTCTTGATAGCATGATTGGTCATTAGTTTTGTGGGCTTTGTGTTGATTGGTTGCTGTTTTGACAGCTTTCCAACCCAGATTTTTTCCAGGAAATGGTTATGCTCAGAAGTCAGAAGTGTTTTAGCGGATACTTTTAATTCTCGGCTCAATACGATGGACTTTGTGTGTAATTTTTGGCTTAACCCAGGAAAAAAAAACCTTACATTATCAGGCTTTGGATTTATCCAACTAATGATGGAAAAATAGTGAAATCTTTGCTAATATGGATTGTGATGAAAAAGCTTGTGTTTATCCAATCAGGGGTCAAACGATATTAATGATGAAGTCTTTTTCCGCCAGATGTTAATTTTTCTCGGTCTGGTGGTTGTGAGTAAATGAGTGTTTCATGTCTGCAAAGGAGATTAGTGTGTGTGTTTGTGTGTGGCGAGGGGAAAGATTTGTGCTTTGGAGACTTTCAGATATTCCTGGGGAAATTTTATATTATCTTTTAGAGGAAGATCATATAGTTTAGCTACTGTTCAAAATGACAAGGACCAGTGGTGAGATCCTATTAGTTTAATAACTGGTTCAGTGATTGCGTGCATTACTGCTGGAGAGGAAAACAGCTGAGGCATGGAAATCCGCTCAGCTGCATGGCTCAGCTGAGAAGAGACAGGTGAGTTTAAGCACAGGGGCGGATGGGCAGGCCCACTTCATCGTCGGAGCAAACCAGTTCACTCCCAGCTGATGGTCGGAGCTACCAGTTTGCCCAAACTGGTCTGAACCAGTAGAATCCACACCGCTGCGAAGGACCCACCCCCAAAATACCTATGACCTAGTCCAGTGGTGGGATTAATTTTTTTTTACTATCGGTTCTGTGGGTGTGGCTTGGTGGGCGTGGCAGGGGAAGGTTATTGCAAAATCCCGATTCCGTCCTGATCAGCTGGGACTCCGGAGGCAGAGAATAGATGGGGGCGGGGCCAGCCAGAGGTGGTATTTACTGGTTCGCCAAACTACTCAAAATTTCTGCTACCGGTTCTCCAGAACTGGGCAGACCCGCTGAATACCACCTCTGACCTGGCCCCAATGTTCCAACGGCTGCGCCCCATGAAGTCACCCCATTTCAGGAGCTCAGCAACCCTTTCAGATCATTTGTAGTATTCTGTGGTCATGTGACCACTATTGAAAACATTTTGGACAACATTTGGACAATTTTCACAGCATTGGCATTTACTTCTGGTTTTCGGGAAAACCTCCCAATAGCAAACAATGGATTTGCTTAATGACCATAGATTCATTTAACCACCATGGTGATTTGCTTAATGAAAGCTGCAAAAAATGTTCGCAAAGTCGGCTTGGTTACATGATGACCTGCTTTATCACTTACAACCATAATCTCCAGGCTCCATTACTGTCATAAGTTGAGGACTACCTGGATATCTTAAAAATGGGCCTCTGACGGCATGGTTTTTACACTCAAGACTCACTATCCTGCATTGTTATGCTAAGAAAGTGTTGTAAGGACTGTGTGTGTTGCATCCTGGTGAGCAACAGATGTTATCCTACTAACTTATATAATATGTCTCCTCTGCATTGTTATGTTGAGTATATGGATGTGTATGCATGCAGTTTTCATGTGTATAAATTCAGAGTTAGGGGCAAAAGAAAGGACACCCCAGAGTGTAAACTTACAAGCCATTATAGTCTAACAGATGAGAAGAGACAAGATGAGAGACGAGACGAGACCAGAACAGAACAGACCAGGACATCAGAGTTTGAAGAGAACTTAAAGGTCTTCTAGTCCAACCCTCTGCTCAGGCAGGAAATCCTATACCAGTGATGAGTAACCTTTTTCTAAAGATGTGCCAAAACTGTGTGTGCGTGCGCTATCGAGCATGCGTGTGCCTACCCACCTGCGCATGCACGAGTGACCCCAGAACCCGTGCATGCGCAAGCAATCCCCACATGAATGGGGGGGGGGATTTTCACCCTCCCCCGGCTCCGGGGCTTTCCTGAAGCCTGGGGAGGGCAAAGGTTTTCTCCGGGAGTCTGGAGGAGGCAGTTTTCGCCCTCCCTAGGTTTCAGAAAAGCCTCCGGAGCCTGGGGAGAGTGAAAAACAGGCCCAACGGGAACAGAAACAAACTTCCGGTTGACCCACTGGGCCTGTTCTTCACCCTCTTGAGGCTCCGGAGGCTTTCCTGAAGCCTGGGAAGGGTGACAAACGGCCCAATGGCCCAACCAGAAGTTCGGGAACGAACTTCCGCTTTGCTTGTTGGTCCGTTTTTCGCCCTCCCTAGGCTTCAGGAAAGCCTCCAGAGCCTAGGGAGGGCAAAAAATGGCCCAACAGCCCAACCAGAAGTTCCTGCAACCGTTCTTCATATGTTTTAGCCTCCAGTCCCCTAATCATCTCTGTTGCTCTTCTCTGCACTCTTTCTAGATCTAGAGTCTGATCCAGGCCTACTCATTGGTAAGTGTGCATTTGTTACTGTTTTGCCAACATTTCTGTACATCCAAATGAATCCCTTCTGCTAAATTAAAATTTGGAGCAGGCTCAGAGTACGGCAGAAAATCCAAGCATAAAGCTGTTGATAAGCATATCCTGCTGAACACAGTTACAAATCCGTTTTAGATTATGGTACTAAATGCATGCAGGTCTCTAAAAGTAGCTGAGTGAGCAGAGATCTTTCAGTAGGAATCGTCACGCATCCAATTTAAGATCTCATATATTAGAAGGAAAGCCTTTTCAACAGGTTTTATATTCCCCAGAAACAACCGTCAAGAACCGTCTTCTTGTAGCTGAGCGAAAGCCAAAAGCGGATTCAACTAAGGAGAATAGTTCTTTGGAGATTTGAAAAAGGTGTGTGGCCTCCTTTAAAAAGTTTTGTTCCATGTTTGCATCTTTCGATGGTGACTGAGCTTCAGGTGCAATTTCCTTGGCATGCTTGGGTGAAACAAATGGAAGGATGAGATACCATCAAACTTTATTTTGGCTAATGCAAGAATTCATCGCATAGGCTGACCCAAAGGTTAAAAGATCTCAGTAAATGTGTCTTTAGTGGAGGATGCTTTACTCTTGTCGTAGAAGTAGACTTAGTCCAAGAGTCAGAATGACTTGAGAAAACCAATGAAGGGTTTCTCAATGACTTGAGAAAATACGTGAAGTGTTAATACCACTTTATAATGCCTTGGTAAGGCCACACTTGGAATAATGAATTCAGTTTTGGTCACCACGATGTAGAAAAGATGTGGAGACTCTGGAAAGAGTGCAGAGAAGAGCAACAAAGATGATTAGGGGACTGGAGACTAAAACATATGAAGAACGGTTGCAGGAACTGGGTATGTTTAGCTTAAGAGAAAGAAGGACTAGGGGAGACATGATAGCAGTTTTCCAATATCTCAGGGGTTGCCACAAAGAAGAGGGAGTCAAACTATTCTCCAAGGCACCTGAGGGTAGAACAAGAAGCAATGGGTGGAAACTAATCAAGGAGAGAAGCACCTTAGAACTAAGGAGAAACCTCCTGACAGTTAGAACAATTAATCAGTGGAAAAGCTTGCCTCCAGAAGCTGTGAATGCCCCAACACTGGAAGTCTTTAAGAAGATGTTGGATAGCCATTTGTCTGAAACAGTATAGGGTTTCCTGCCTAGGCAGGGGGCTGGACTAGAAGACCTCCAAGGTCCCTTCCAACTCTGCTATTGTATCGTAACCCTTTGGCAGTAGTTGTTTAAGTCAGCATCATTCCTCACTAAAGAAAGATAAAAGCAACAGAGCATTAGTCAAGCCCCAAATATTGATTGATTGATTGATCCTGTGCCATCACGTTGCCAACTTTTAGCAACCACTAAGTGTTTTTCAGGGCAACTGGTCTACCCAATTATGGGACGGAGCATACTGCTTCCGTTTTCTCCATCCCATAATTGCAGGAGTGGGCTGCTGGGGGTTTGCAGAGGTTCAGGGGAACCTCTAGCTATGATTTTGGGCAGTTTGGAGAACCCCCAAATCCTGGCTGGCCCTCCCCACCTTGCTCCACCCCTCCCAGCAATCCCCACGCATCCCATTTTGGATGCAGGTAAGTGCAGGGCGCTTGCGGAGGCCTACTGGAAGTTTGAGAAGACTGGAAATGAGTGCCTTTCTGGCCTCCAGAGGGCCTCTGGAGCCTGGGGAGGACATTTTCACCCTCTTGAAGGCTCAAGGAAAGCTTCCGGAGCCCGAGGAAGGCAAAAACGCTCCCCCTGCCATGGTGCAGGAGGCCAACTAGGCCACGTCCACCATAGCCATGCCCACCCAGCAACCGGGCAGAGAACCCCTTGCTAAAATCTTTGAAGCCAACTCCTGCATAATTGGGTAGACCAAGTTGCCCTGATAGACTGGTCTCACGGGAAAAACACTTGATCTCTTCCCTGGTATAGGCAACAAAGCAAGGAGACCCAGTGGCTTAGAGGTTAACACATCTACCTAATATGTAAGTAGCCTGGGTTTGAATCCCAGAAGGGTATGGCTAGCTGATGAGAGCTAAATCGCTTGAAATAAATCTATATTACTCTCCCTTTATTTCTTTGTCGGTAAACATAAATTCAACGTTTTAGCAATCACGTTCTTTTTAAGGTTCTCCAATTCATTGTCCCCAAAATAGGGTACCCCAGGGTTAGAGCAAATAATTTGGTGGTTTGCAAAATACAGTAGCTGCTTCCTTTGATTAATTTAAAGAATAGAGTATGGTATTAAAATCCTTTTAATTGTGCTGGGTTGTTTGTGATGTTATTGTGTCCATGTAATTTTTTTTTTGTGATGATATGGCAATGGTTAAGGAACGCGGGTGGGTGGACCAAACGAGCCACCATTCCGGTATGGTGGCTACTGCTCCCAGCTACCACCGGTACCCCTGTACCAGGGCGTACCACCTGGAACCCACCACTGGATTACAGAGTCATAAAAGGAGAGTTTCATTGTACTCTCTGGAATGGAAGTAAAGACTTTAAAATTCACTTTTTGTTATTTTTCAGATATTTTACTTAGGTGTTCAGACTTTTCTAGAATTTGACTCCCCCCCCTCTTTCTCATTTCAGTTTAACACTTTTTGACATTCAATTTGTTCTATTTTTATAGTACATAATTCAAGCTCTACTTTATGAAATGCCAGGACAGGCCTTCGTGCAGGAGGCAGTCAATGATACGTAATGCTAATAATGCTAACTTTCAAACTTGGGAATGGCTTGGCATAGTCCTCCATGAATCCCAATAAACAGGTCAACTCTTTTGAAGCACTTTGAACATCCTTCCAAGTTCTGATTTCTCCATCGTTAGTTAGACGTTTGTGTATATAGTATGCATGACGAAAGATAATCCTGCACACAGATAAAAAGACTTTTTTTTAAAAAGAAAATCTTCATTTCCTGTGCCTGAGCCCCTTGTTATGGGAAGAATGGATGAGGAAGCATGGCTCTGACAAGCAACAGAATCACAAAATCTTTGAGTATCATATTTCCGTTTAATCTTCCCTTCTTTAGGCTAAACAGAACAAGTCCCTTTAAGTCGGCCTGCACAGAAGTTTAACCCACCTACCAAGTTTGTAGCTGTTCTGGACTCCATTTTTTTCAGCATCTTTTTGTATTATTCTCTCTCTCTCCCCCCTTCTCCCCCTCCCCGCCCCCTCCTCTGCCCTAAGGTGACCCCCTTCTGAAAATTTTGCCATGAAACTCATGCAGGCTTGTCTGAATGTATGTCGTTTCCAGGACTTGAAGCAGGGGTGGGGTGCTGCCAGTTTAACTACCACTTCATAACATGCATGCTGCACACGTGTGCTATGTTCAATGTAAACTGTTCTTTGCGCATGCACAGTCACTAAAAACCACAATGGCAGTGGCCCAGTGGGGGTGAGGGAACTGGTTCAGGGGCATGGCAGGCCTGGGTCACTGCCAGTTCGGTGACCCAGGGCTGTACTCCAGTACCGGTTCGGCTGAACTGGGCCGAACCAGGAGCAACCCACCTCTGACTTGAAGACATATGGACAAACCACACAGTAAAATCTCTTCCTCGGATCTCTCAAAGGGACTCAAAAGTCTTATCCTTGCTGATCCTATCACATCATGCCTCCGTTGGCCATGCCCCCTATGACTCTTGGATACTAAAAGAAGTTAGCAATGTATGTATGTATGTATGTATGTATGTATGTATGTATGTATGTATGTATATACATACATACATACAACTTGGTACACAGATGACTTATTCTCTGGAAACAAATACTGTGGGGGTGGTGATAAGACACCCCTAACACCCCTCAGAGTGTGTGTTCTGTTAAGATACAGCCTGTTGTGCCTTCAAATGACTTCTACTATACTGCCGTAAAATGGCATCGATTGTACAGCGCAGTGGAGTTGCCATGGTAAAGGCTTCACAAGGGAGCTCCCTCTGGTAAGGGGGAAAATCCAACATTAAAAATTATGTTTGATCCGACATTTCCCTCCTATAAATAAATAAATAAATACCAAGGCAATAAATATAAATATATTGGCTAGTAAATATATAAAATGATGGAACTTTGGCAAAAGGAAATAGCCCATTCTTGATGAAGACGAACTACAAGTTCACCTTTGACGCAGTAAACGTGGGTGCCCGCAAAGGTTCTGATTAACCACAGTAGCGTCATAGTAATGTGGCAAAATCCGTATGGTTTTGGAATATACATTGCAACATTAGATATGTATCAACCCTGGATTACCCATTAAACAAAATAAGCATGTGCTTAGGGCACCAATTAAAGGGGGGGGGCACAGAATTTGTTCCCTAGCTATCATGCCCTTATTTTTTTCACTGCCATTTTTGTCTTGTAATTGTCCTTGTCTGCCGTTTAACTTTAATCCGCATTGTGTTTTTAAACAAAGTTTTCTTTGGCCCGGTGAGCAACTAAAGTTTAAAAGTCTGGTCTGAAGATATTTTCAGATATCTCATTTGTTTCCATCTTGTAGTGTGAGAGCTTCACTTTCATTACATACATACATACGTACATACATACATACATACATACATACATACATACATACACTACACACACACACACACACACCACACCACACCACACCACACCACACCACACC